>JANSTV010126816.1:0-17880 GCA_027564135.1 Lestremia cinerea
AACTAATTTATGTAATTTCCTTTGTACAATTCAAAACGAGAAACATGCAACTGATATTAATTAATTAATTAAAAGAACATTTCAAAGTAAAACAATTGAAAGTTTATTGTTGAAAGCGAATTGGAGGTGGAGAGTGGCGTCGATGCTCTCCGGAACGGGGATGCATGAATGGACTTTGTGACAAGCCCCAGCCATGCGGATGTCGAACGAGGCGATTCGACTTGATGACCATGCCATTCCTTCTGGTCTGTCATTCATTCATCCCTTCTGACAACTCCCTATTCGATTTCAACACGTTTTTTTTTTTTTAAAATGATACGATAAAATGCGTGATTTAATTCAAAAACAAAGCAAAAACCTAAAAAAAAAACTAAAAATATACTAAATTTATGAAAAGAGAAGAAAAATCCACACGAATAAATCGACAACAACCAAAATGAAATCAAACACACAAAAAAACATTTCAAAATAAAATTTTGATTTCGAATTTATCCATTCATCATTTTGCATTATTTTTTGTTTCGTTTTGTGTTTGTCGATGCGAGTCGGAGAGGGGTTGAAAGGGGGGGGAGAGGGAGGGAATTTTCGGTGGAATATGACACAATTCAAAATTCAATCAAAATCGATGAAGAGCTGAAATGGTGGGATGATGGTCAATGACCCCAGAAGAAACCGCTATTCCACTGGGAATCCCCCACCCTTCCTCCCGGAAATCTCTTCTGATGAAAACTAGCACTAAAATTTATGTCTAATTATGTCATTCATTGTCGTCTTCCTGTACTGACCATCATTTCGTTTTTCACCAAATGCCCCATATTTAAATTATTGACTGCATTCGAATAAACTTAATCCGTCAAAAATCGATCGAAGTTCAAAATATTCATTGGTCGGAAATTTCGTTGTCATTCGAAACCGAATCATTTTACGGGGTGAATTGCTCGCGGTGCTAAGGTCGTTGGGAGATCATGTGGTGGGAGTGCTGATCGAGATGCGTTTGGTTAGCGCCCACGAGAGATGATGCCTCCGCGACCTGAATGCGACTTTTCATCAATTTCCAAGCACAGAAGGCGAATTCATCAAATTTCGGGGAGCATGAGAATTCTCTTCACACAAATTCACAACGTTGAGTGTCCACGATTCGATGGCAGTCCAATCCTCATGTAAATGATGTAAAAATGAAAGAAACATTTACGATTAAATAGAAATCATAATGCAATAGTGCAATCTTATTGTTAAAACGGGCAACAGCGTCCAAAACCGCAAGTAAAATGAATGAACACAACTAATGAATAGAAATAACTATAATTACCAATAGATATGTAATGTATTAGCGTTAAAGAGTGAACAAAAGTTCAATGCAAGAAATGAAAAGAGGAAAACAGAGGAAATGAGAAAAGAATTGGATGAAAAATTGGGAGAAGATTTGAAGAAAATTTGAAGAAAATTCGAGAAAAACCATTCAGGCTTCAGCTTCAAGCGAAAAACGTATCCTAAAAGCAACCAAAAATTCGCGTCAGGACGAGAGAGGGTCGTTGACGGACCACGGTGGAGTCAACTCCAATGCCCAGCGGTCGCTTTGTAGTCCTTGCCGAGGATGTCCGGTCGATATCTAACAACTGGAATCGCACTCTCACTCACATTCAGCATTTAACCCGCTCATAGTCGCTCTTCCACAAATGCTGCTTCACCCTCTCGATCTGACCATTATTTTCCCTAAGGTTTCATCCTCGTGCGTCCGCATTCCACTCATCGAAACTGGATTCACGGAAGGGACTGCGATTCGACCGCAAAAAATCCAACCGGAAACGCATAAATTGCAAAATTTTAAACGAAAAATAAAACAAGAGAAAATCCAAAAAGTAAACAAAATTTAGTTATGAAATTCAATGGAAATTAACATAAAAAGTAAAGTAAAGAAAAAATAAAGAAAAAGCAAAGAAAACGCAAAAAAAATGTAAATAAAAAAAAAGAAGAAAACTGAAAACTTTTGTAGCAAGTATTCAATATTTATTTAAAATTCGAGAAATTAATTTGTCGAAAAAAACGGATTGTCCTCGATTTCGTCTTGTTTCGATTATCTTCACAGAAACGATTGCAATATTCATTTGAGTTCAGGAACAAATTCCCCAATCGTCGATCGAAATGCGTTCGATTTTTGATGTGATTTTCATTTTGAAAACTCGTTTTTTTGGTTTGAACGAAACGACAGCGCGTAAATCATTTTCATCGGAAACGATCCGTTGCTTCGGCGCTTCGGCATTTGTGTTGAATAAAATGCGATTTCTTTTTTTGACAAGACAATTGTTAAGCAGATGATGTGAGAAATAAAAAGAAAACCTAATTGAAAAATAAATGTGGCTTTATTCGTTTGTTTCCTCCATTTCCGTCACACTTTGACCAATTGGTAATCTCCGTTGCTCAAAGCTTTCGTTTGTCTCGAAGCATTGAGGCGTTTCTTCCCGGCAAAGTGTTCCTCAATTTCGAAAAGAGTTCGACCTTCGGTTTCTGGCATGGTGAAATACAAGAAAGCGCATCCCAGAAGCGAGACGACGCCATAAAATATCAACGTTCCGGACAATGCCAGGGCGGTCTTCATCGTCAGGAAGAATTTATTTGCCAGGAAGCCGAAGATGTAGTTGATGGCGCTAGTGAGACCGGAAGCTCCGCTGCGCACTGAGAGAGGGAAAACTTCGCCAACGAGCACCCAAGAAATGATTCGGACTCCAACGTGGGCGAACAGTATACTTCCCACAATGAGAATCATCGGAGGCCACGTGGAGGCGTCTGAGGAATCGTCTGAGTAAAGGAGATAGCCAGCGGTGGCCATGAAGCAAACTCCACCGCCAATGGTAGAGACGAAGAGCAGCGGTCGCTTTCCGACCGAATGCACGGTTAGAAGACATATTGTCGCGCCCACAAGGTCAGCAACACCCAGCAAAATGGTGGCGTAATATCCATTGATGGGCGATCTCAGTCCACGGAAGATCTGAAAACGGAATTCATCAGACTTTGATCGTTTGCAGCCACACAAAAACATACCTGAACCGCGAAAATCTGGATGGAACTCGTTCCCGTGAAGTTCGCAATGAAGAACAATCCAACAATGAGAGCGAATGGCCTGATGAACGTTCGTTTTTTGTATGCCGCCAATTTGCTGGGTTCCAACTCCTTTGTTTGGTCTGTCAACGATTCTTTCAGCTCCTCGAATTCTGCTTGAATGTCTTCTACAGATACCCATCCACGTAACCAGGCCAAGGACTTGCGAGCTTCACTAACTCGACCACGGATAAGCAACCAGTGTGGACTTTCTGGGACGAACATCAAAGCCACAACCGTCAAGATGGGCATGATGACACTCAGCCCAGCCACATCTCGCCATGCAGTGAACGATCCCAGGATGAACATCAAGAGAATACCGGAAATGGTTGAAATACCCCCAGAGGCTGCGAGCGTACCTCGATAACGTGGTTCACACACTTCAGCCACGTAGGTGAGAACAGGGGCCTCCAGCAATCCTCCACTAAGTCCGGCCAGACAGAGGGCGGCGTAGAGGTGAGACACATCCGTTGAGAAATAGTACAGCAACCAAGAGATGATATGCGGCACGGCCACGAGTTGCATTGCTCGACACTTTCCCAAAAGCTCAGTAAAAGCTCCCGAAAAAATGCTTCCAAGCGGAACGCAGAGCAGATTCAACGAGGCAAACCAGGAAATTTGCTCGATCGTCAATGCCAGATTTCCCCCATCTGGGGCTTGGCCGTTTACAGCTTGAATGGCGGGAATTACGATCGTTGGAAAACCCAGAGTCATTCCGTGACCTGCGCAACAATAGAATCGTTAACAAAGAAGCTCTAAAGAACAGTCAATGCATTCTTACCAAACATCAGCAAATTCTTAACGCTGGTGGCCAGGATTTGGGGCAGAACCCTCCTAAATGTGCCAGCTTCTTTTCGCGAGCCTTTATCATCGCCTCTAAACGGAGAAGAAACCAATAATCGTAAAGTAATGCAAACATCTCCAACGGCGTGTTTTACGCCAATCGTCATCGATTGGAATCTCAGGTAAATTTATTCCGATCAACCGAAAAAACAAGTTTCGAGGCAAGTATGTGGGCGCAATAGCCATTAAAACGTAACCAATTCGTTGGCACTGCGACAACTGGCCAATTCACTTATTCCTTCTTGAACATTACCGCACTCACCTGTTCGATTCATTTGAATTCATAATTGAACTGACTGCGTCTGATAAATCTGAAACACTGAACGAATTCACCGAGTGTCCGTTGTGATCGCGGTGATGGGCTATCGATATCTGCGACAGAGGATCCGCTCTGATGTATTTTGCGAACGATTATAATTATGTCGATTCTCTTTGACTTTTTGATAGTGTTAAGTGCTTGACGGCGATGGCCTTCAGAGTAACCTCTAATAATGGGTCTATTTAAACCAGTCTGACCAATCGAGTTTTTTGTTTCCAACGAAGAGTAGCCCAAAATGAATCACAAAGAAAAACCTCCGGAAATTATTCAAAACAACAAAACACTAAATCAGCAAAAACTCAGCAAAAACACAATTTTATTCAAATTTTATCGAAAACTATCGACTTGATGTGCGATTCAATCGGCCGAGAATAGCGGAATGGAATAGTAGGAGAAAGGCGACCAAACATGATGCGATATGCAATGACCCACCACTAGAAAACGAGACGTTATGGTTTCCCTCGTTAAACCGATTGCACAAGTCATTTGATTGATGTGACAAGCTCTAAGTGATCAATCGGCTGCGGTTTATCAACGCGGGAATCCCCTTCGAGGAAACAATAGGGGAATCCATTATTACGGGGGAAACACCTGCTCTTTGGCACCAACAGGTAGGCTTGAGCTCGGTGACACTCACAAGTAATTGAGTATTGCACGACTCACCCGCTGATTTATAACTGCTCAAGACTTGATTGACTCGGACATTCACTATTTTAAGTTGATTGTGCTGTACACAGCGGGAATTTCTTTATTTACATTTATTACTCATTTTAATTTGTCATCATTTGATGTCAAGTCATAATGCAGCCGGCAATAATCCATTTCATCGTGGATTGAATATCAAAATTTGATACTCGACGCTATTCCAAGAGTCGTAGTCAGCATTTTGGCGGATAATGTGCAAAGTGTTCGTTACGCTTGTTGCGTGTTGCATGAAAGCGTGACAATAACAGGATGACTCCCACGCGATTTGTTGAATGCAAGCGATAAATTTGTGAGTAGAGTTAAAACGGTGCGAAATGAAAAATAGAACCGATTTGAAAAATGTTGGCATTTATTTTGTGCGGTTCTTCCCCTTTGGTTAGACTTTGACCAAATGATAGTCTCCTTTGTGGTCTGCCGGTTGCTGAGAAGCATTGGAGCGTTTCTTCCCGGCAAAGTGTTCCTCAATTTCAAAGAGAGTGCGTCCCTCAGTTTCTGGCATAGTGAAATACATGAGAACGCAACCGACTATCGAGACGATGCCATAAAATACTAGAGTTCCAGACAGTGTCATTGAAGCCTTCATTGGCAGAAAGAATTTGTTCGCGAGGAAACCAAGAATGTTGTTGGTGCTGCCAATGAGACCCGATGCAGTACTACGCACCGACAGAGGGAATACCTCGCCGATTAGCATCCATGGAATGAGTCGAATGCCAATGTGGGCGAATAAGATGCTGCTCAAAATGAAGATCAACGGAGGCCACGAGGAGGCATCTGGAGAAGTGTCTGAGTGATAAAGGTAGCCTGCGGTGGCCATGAAGCAAATCCCACAGCCAATGGTTGATATCAAGGCTAGCGGCCGTTTCCCGACCGAATGCACTGTGACAACACATATGATTACGCCCATGAGCTCAGCAATACCCAGCATGATGGTGGCGTAGAACTCGTTGATCGGCGATTTGAGTCCTTGGAAAACCTTGAAGGGAAATTCGTCAGTTTAATCACTTCCACGAGGAGTCCCCACTGTGGATATAGTACCTGAACTGCAAAAGTCTGGATGGGAGCCTTGCCCGAGAAGTTCCCAATGAGAAACATAACAACAATGAGAAAGAACGGTTTGATGAACGTTCGTTGTTTGTACGCGGCGAATTTACTTCGTTCGGCTGTGGTGTCCATCACTTGTGTCTCGGTCGTCAGCGCTACATGTAGCTCCGTGAATTCGGCATGAACAGCCTCCGAGGGTGCCCATCCACGCAACCATGCTAAAGACCTGCGAGCTTCACTAACTCGACCACGAATGAGCAGCCAGTGTGGACTTTCTGGGACGAAACTTAATGCCAAAACCGTCAGGATAGGCATGATAAGACTCAAACGGGCTACATCTCGCCACGCAATGAACGATCCCAGAACAAACTGCAGTAAGGTACCTCCGATGATAGCCAATGTACCAGTGGCCGCGAGCATTCCTCGAAAACGCGGTTCACTAACTTCGGCAACGTACGTCAATGTGGATGCTCCCTGCAAGCCGCAGCTCAGCCCAGCGAGACTTAACGCTGCGTAAAGATGGTATACGTTTGAGGAGAAATAATAGATCGTCCAGGAGAGGATGTGCGGGATGGTGACGAGTTGCATTGATCGTGGCTTTCCGAAACGATCGGCTAGAGCACCCGAAAAAATACTTCCGAACGGTACGCAGAGCAGATTCAATGACCCAAACCAGGATATTTCGTCAATGGTGAGTGCCAGACTACCTCCGTCGGGTGCTTTACCATTGACAGCTTGAATGGCTGGAATGACGATGGTTGGAAATCCCAAAGTCATTCCATAAGCTGGAAAACGAGGAAAAAGTTAGCGTTTAGTTGAAGACGTAATAAGAGCTTCTTTTTTTTTTTACAAAACATCAGCATATTCCTAGCGCCTGCGGCCAACAATTGAGGCAGAAATCTTCGAAAGAGACTCACTTCTTCCAACGAGCCTTCCTCATCATCACTAAACGAGAAAAAATAACGAAATTCTTTAGCAATTCGTCTGCTCTATTAAATTTATTTTCATTAATCGGAAAACAAGTTCCAGACGCACCTGTTTGACTTATTAATATCCATAATGATAATCGAATAGCTCTTGTCTGATGACACTTACGTACTGATGTGATTTGCTACATTTTTCTTAAAGAGAAAGATAAACGTCTATTGTTATCTGCGCATGTAAACAAGATTGAAATTGATAAATGGAGAGTCATTCACTTGAAAGGCATTCAGTGCGACCTCTAACGACCGACATTGCAAAAAGCTTTCTTTTTTCTGTTTTATTGTGTAATGATTTGTGCAAGCCTTTGATTTAGACTCTGACAAGGCGGTAGTCCCCATTATGGTCTCTCGCGGGCTGAGAAGCATTGAGGCGTTTCTTCCCGGCAAAGTGTTCCTCAATTTCGAACAGAGTTCGACCCTCGGTTTCTGGCATGGCGAAATACAAGAAAGCACATCCAAGCAGGGAGATGGCAGCGTAGAAGGCGAATGTCCCAGATAATGCGATAGTGTTCTTCATCGGCAGGAAGAATTTATTTGCCAGAAATGCAAAGATATAGCTGGTTGTGCCTATGCAGCCAGAAGCAGTGCTGCGCACCGACTGCGGAAAAACCTCGCCGATTAGCATCCATGGAATGAGTCGAATCCCAATGTGGGCGAATAAGATGCTGCTCAGAATGAGGATCATCGGAGGCCATGAGGAGTCGTCTGGAGAAGTGTCTGAGTGATAAAGGTAGCCTGCGGTGGCCATGAAGCAAATCCCACAGCCAATGGTTGATATCAAGGCTAGCGGCCGTTTCCCGACCGAATGCACTGCGAAAACACAAATTAGAGCACCAACAAGCTCGGCAAAGCCCAGCAGAATGGTGGCGTAATATTCGTTGATTGGTGATTTCAGCCCTTGAAAAATCTAAAAAGGAAATAATTATTAATCCTCGAGTCACTTGAAGCCTTGCAATAAGATGTAATACCTGAACCGCAAAAGTTTGAATGGGCGTCGTGCCTGACATGTTTCCAACGAAGAACACCGCAACGATGAGAAAGAATGGCCTAACGAACGTTCGTTTTCTGTACGCCGCGAAGGTGCTTGATCTCTCTGCATTCTTCACCACTTCTGTCTTGGTCGTCAAGGTTTCGTGCAAATCCTCGAATTCAATCTTAACAACTTCAAAAGGCACCCATCCGCGAAGCCAGGCCAACGATTTACGAGCTTCACTCACTCGGCCGCGGATAAGAAGCCAGTGCGGACTCTCTGGTACGAAGCACAAAGCCACAATCGTCAGAATGGGCACGATAAGACTGAACCGGGCCACGTCTCGCCATGGAATGAACGATCCCAAAATGAACTGCAGCAAAATACCCCCGATGACCGATGTGGTACCAGAGGCTGCGAGCATTCCTCTAAAGCGTGGTTCACACACCTCAGCAACGTATGTGAGAACGGGTGCCCCCTGCAATCCACCACTCAGCCCAACAAAACTCAGGGCTGCGTAAAGGTGGTAAACGTCCGAGGAGAAGTAGTACAGCAACCAGGAGAGGATTTGTGGGATGGCGACGATTTGCATTGCTCGAGGCTTTCCGAAGTAGTCGGCGAGGGCACCCGAAAAAATACATCCAAACGGAACGCACAGCAAATTCACAGATCCAAACCAGGTGATTTCCTCGGTGGTTAGCGCCAGAGTTTCTCCGTCGACCGCTCGACCATTGACAGCTTGAATGGCCGGAATTACGATTGTAGGAAAACCCAATGTCATTCCGTAGCCTGTGGGATGAGCAATTGAACAATGGTTCATAAGACGGATTGAGAATATTCTCACCAAGCATCAGCATATTCCTGGCGCTAGCGGCCAGCAACTGAGGGAAAAATCTCCGAAAGGAGCTCACTTCTTGCGGTGGGTATTTCTCAACATCGCTAAGGGGGAAAGCACCTGGATTATACACGAATCTTCTTTGACCTTGCACCACGTGGAATAACCAATGAACTCACCTGCTTGACTTATTTAGATCCATAATTGAACTGCTCGTGTCTGATGAGACTGACGTACTGAGACGATTTACTAAGCATGTTTAAGACATCGAGATAAAAGTCTATTGTTATCTGCGCAACTACAAACGTTTTTGATTGATAGCAATGGAGTGGTTCACTCCGAAGACCTTCAAAGCGACCTCAACAGACCGTAGTTTCAAAATTCCAAAATTTCAAAGTCAATCGAATATGCATTGGTCATTAAAGTGTTCTGTTGATCGGAAATTGAAAGATTAAGATTGTTTGAAGAGGTGGGCATGGCTACAGACTATAATGATGTCCGAAATCTGGAGTTGAATGGCCCAGATAATGATTAGCGCCGCAATTCACAACAAGCATGAAATAAAAGAAAATTGTCTGTGGTCAATAGCTTATATTTGATGAACCCCGAAGGATTTCTTAGTTTACATTTTAAAAATTTGTATTCAAAGTCATTTTCACGGAAAACGATATTTTTGAATTAGCCGCATTATCAGACACTGACGAGGCGATAGTCTCCTTTGTGTTCCTTTGAGTGCTGAGAAGATTTCAGGCGTTTTCTTCCGGCAAAGTGTTCCTCAATTTCAAAGAGAGTTCGTCCCTCGGTCTCCGGCATGATGAGATGCAAGAAAATACATCCAAGAATAGAGATGACCGGATAGAAGACAAACGTTCCGGGCATAGTCATTGTGTTCTTCATCGGCAGATAAAACTTATTCACCAGAAAACCAAAGATGTAGCTAATGGCGCTTGAGAAACCGGAAGCTCCGCTGCGCACCGACAGAGGAAAAACCTCGCCGATTAGCATCCATGGAATGAGACGAATCCCGATGTGGGCGAACAAGATGCTGCTCAGAATGAGGATCATCGGAGGCCACGACGAGGCCTCGGATGAAGCGTCCGAGTTATAGAGGTAGCCTGCGGTGGACATGAAGCAAAGCCCACAGCCCATAGTCGAGACGAAGACTAGCGGTCGCTTTCCCACCAAATGCACCGCTAGAACACAAATGAGCGCACCTACAAGTTCTGCAACACCCAACAGGATGGTAGCGTAGAACTCGTTGATCGGCGAGTCCAGCCCCTGGAAAATCTAGAAGAGAAATTTTCATCAGACTGGAATCGCTTTGAGCTCCTCCCGATGACGTACCTGAACCTCAAAAGTCTGGATGGGTGTCGTGCCTGAAAGGTTTCCAATGAAAAACATAGAAGCCACGAGAAGAAACGGCCGGACGAACGTTCCTTTTCCATAAGCTGCGATCCTTCCTGGCTCAACAGCTCGCTTTGGTTCTTGTTGAACAGTCAGCGTTTCATGTAAAACCTCGAATTTAATCTTAACGGCTTCGAAGGGAACCCATCCGCGTAACCAGGTCAAAGACTTTCGTGCTTCAACCACTCGGCCTCGAATGAGCAGCCAGTGGGGACTCTCTGGCACAAACATCAATGCGACAAACGTGAGGATTGGCATGACGAGGCTATACCAAGCCACATTTCGCCACGCAAAGAACGATCCTAGAATAAACTACAGCAAAACACCTCCTATGAGAGATGTTGTACCCGTCGCCGCGAGCATTCCTCTAAATTGCGGCTCACAAACCTCAGCCACGTACGTCAAAACAGGAGCTTTCAGCAACCCTCCACTCAGTCCAGCCAGACAGAGGGCGGCGTAGAGATGGAACACATCCGTGGAGAAATAGTACAGCCACCAAGAGAGTATATGCGGGATGCTCACAAGTTGCATTTCCCGACGCTTACCAAAACGCTCAGTAAATGCTCCAGAAAAAATGCATCCCAGTGGAACGCAGAGCAGATTCAACGATCAAAACCAGGTGATTTCTTCGGCTGTAAGTGCTAGACTTCCTCCGTCTGGTGCTTGACCGTTTACAGCTTGAATGGAAGGAATGACGATTGTTGGAAAGCCCAAAGTCATACCATAGCCTGAGGAGTAAGCAAACGGTCAATGGGCCTCCTTCGCTAGACGTCACCATCTTACCAATCATCAGCATATTCTTAACGCTGACGGCCAGAAATTGTGGAAGAAATCTGCGTAAGAGGCTCACCTTTAGACGAGAGCTTTTGTCATCGTTGCTACGGAAAAGAGATCAAAGTTCGTTTCGTCATTTGAATGCGAAAACGTGCGTAATCAACACACGAGCTCAACATGAGTTCGCGCATCGCCTAAATTTATTCCATTCAACAGTGAAACCAAGTTCGATCATTAACCTTGGCGTTTGAGCGTTCGTTCTGTAAACACAAAACACACAACTGTCATCGCAGCGTGCCAATTGACCAATTCACTTAGACCTGATTGAACAATGCCGTACTCACCTGTTGGATTCATTTGCATCCATGATTGAACTGTTTGTGTCGGATGGGCTTGAAACACTGAAACGATTCACCAAATTTTCTTTTTGCAGCATTTCAACCGCTCATTGATTGATCTGCTCGGGTGGACACGTTTTGGTGAGTTGCGCGCGTAGCGATCATCTGAAGGCTTCATTGATTTATTTATAGTCGTAGAGTGGTTCACGACGATGATCGTCAAGGCGACCTCTGACGATCAAAATAACAAAAGCCGTCCGAAAAGCTCGGACAGTTTCTTAATAGCCGACATGCAAATAGCTGTAAATCGGTTGGGTTGCTTGCAATTTTCGGCGATTTTGGACTTCCCGCCGAAATCGTTCAGACAACTCCAATCTTATTTGGGCGTTTGAGACGCAACGCAAACAACTTTGTTTAACAAATATTGCTGTTTATTTACACTTTCGGCTCGCTTATACTTCGATTGGCAGCTGAGTGGTTCTTATCGCGGCACGTGTTGGTGTGTAAATGGAAAACCACAAAAATTAATTCGTGAGTTTATTTAATTAAAAAAAATGTTTATTTAAATTTATGATAAGATTAATAACGTGATCTAAACTTTTGATGATTGTACGATTTGCTCTTCTTTGCTTTCGCTTCCAGGTGGGTCTTTCGACGGACTTTGATGATCGTGCAGTGATTTCTTTCCCATGAAATGGTCTTCAATCTCGATGAGAGTTCGCCCCTCAGTTTCAGGCATAACAAAATACAAGACGACACATCCAATAATAGCCACCGCGGCATAGAAGAAGAACGTTCCAGGTAAAGTCATCCAAGTGACCATTCGGAAGAAGAAATTGTTGGCCAAAAATCCGAAAATATAACTCAAGGAGCTCGAAAATCCAGAAGCCCCGCTTCGCACGGTTGAGGGAAAAACCTCACCTATCATCATCCAGGGCAATAGTCGAATTCCAAGATGGGCGAATAGAGCGCTACTCAATACCAGCACCATCGGCAGCCAGTTCAAGGGACTCTCTTCGGATTTCTGCTTGGGCAGAAGGTCTTTCGAGCCCATGTATTGAGCATAGCATGCAGTGCCAAGGCAACAGACCCCAATGCCGATGGAGGAGATGAAAGCCAACATCCGTTTGCCAGTCGTATGAACCGAGAAGATGCAGATCAGTGCACCGATCAGTTGTGATACTCCCAGCAAAACGGTTGCATAGTATTTATCGATTGGCGAATGGAGCGCATCGAAAATTTGCACGGCAAACGTCTGGAGTGGCTGCGTTCCGGAGAAACTGCCGAAGAAGAAAATGATGAAGATCAAAGTGAAAGGCAACAAAAACTGCCTCTCGCCGTAGGGACGGACTCTTTGACGGATTGATGGGTTATCCCCTCGCTCCTTAGCTTTCTCCGAAAGGAATTCATGAATTCCATTGAATTCTGTTTGGATATTTTCGGGTTTCTTCTCGCCTCTTAGCCACATTAAGGACTTTCGAGCCTCTTCGACACGGCCTCTGAGCAACAACCAATGTGGGCTTTCCGGAACGAAAAGCAAAGCAACCGTCGAGAGAATCGGAAGGAAACAGCTGATGATCGCGACTGTCCTCCATGGAAGAAGCGATCCCATTGTGTACTGCAACAGCAAGGCAACCACTATGGAGGTGCTTCCGGTCGCTGCTAACGCTCCTCGAATTCGAGGCTCCGTTATTTCGGCCACGTAAGTGATCACCTGAAACAGTACACTCACGAATCACCGAAGAACAACCTCGATCTCTTGAAACTCACCGGAGCCTCCATCAATCCACCGCTGATTCCCGTAAGCGCCAACGCCACGTAGAGGTGGTAAACATTCGTCGAAAAATAATAGAACATCCAGGCGCTGAATATTGGCACGTTGATTAACTGCATGGCAAGACGTTTTCCAAGGAGATCGGTGAAAGCGCCGGAAAAAATGCAACCCAGTGGAACGCAGAGCAGATTCAACGATCCACACCAGGAGATTTGTTCAACTGTGAGGGCAAGACTTCCGCCGTCTGTTGCTTGACCGTTGACTGCTTGAATGGCCGGAATGACAATGGTTGGGAATCCCAGGGTCATGCCATAGCCTGCAGAGTGAGCGAATGATGAATGGGTCTCCTTCAGAAGACGGATTTTAGATGTTTTTTTTTGTTTACCGAACATCAGTAGGTTCTTCACCAGAACGGCCAGCACCTGCGGAATAGTTCGCCGATATGTGCTCGTCTCGACCATCGCAATGCCAAACTGACAACTGAATGAAATTAAAAAAAAATCAAATCACTAAACAAGCGTTCTATCACAAAAGAAATTAGCGAACAAGGTCGACGTCAGCAGCCGGTGGACGAGATGAGTTGCTTGACAAAAGCTCAATCAAATTCAATTCGTTGATTATTCGTCACGGTTTCTGCTTCATTTACAGCCACTGCAATTACTTTGTCCAAAAGATTAAATCAATATTCACTTCAACTGAGTTTTAGCCGTAAAGGGGCTGTTTTCAGCTCTGTTTTTCACTCATCACCGCAAAAGATTCGCCTTCACCAAAAATGTGCTTAATCATGAGCGTGGAAACAGCGAGACACTCACCTAATCGCTGCAAGAACTACAGTGTGACTACTTCAGATATCGATGAAACGCACAGCAGTTGAATTATTTGACGCGACCACTTGACCGTTTTTATTTGGCGCTCAATTAGCGGAGATAAAGGTTGTTTGCAAAAAGAGCACTTTGCATAAGTCGGTTTGTTTGTATCATTTAGATATTATGACCATCTGTTAGTATTTCCTCGGGGGATCGTGTACCCACCTCCATTGACCGATTAGACTGAGTTGAATTTGACGTTCATTCATTTGACCGTAAATGATACGACAATTATCGCGGAAACTCATGAAGATTTTCGCAGACAATACGATAATAACGAGAGTAGTTTTTATTGCTTGATTATATCATGATTTGATATGTCAATACGATTTGTTCCGCATGATATATGGCAGTTTGATTGTTCGATGAGTGAATTCATGTCGAGGGTTAGTGGCTGAAATGAATTGAAATCAAGAGAATTGCTCTCCAAAAGAATAATAAGATCAAATTGTGCCACAATTCTCAAGATCAATTAGTCATTTGTGGTGGCCTCGGACGTAACTTGTTCTTCAGTGAGCTAGGATGAGACCCAAGAGACCCCACTTCAGATTCGACAACAGAAATTTCATTGCCTTCCAACGCAATTGACGACAATTTCAAGAAGAAATCTCCTTTGAAGAGGTAAAAGGACTGATGAAGTTCCTTCAAGTGGCCATCCATACAAAATTTGAACGTCTGTCCGAGGCAAAGCAGAGATCATTAGTAACTGATTTAGTGGCTGAGTTGAATGAAGTCAAGTGAATCTTTCTCGAAGATAAAAATTAGATAAATATTTTCTACAATAATCAAGATTTTTATTCAACAACTCTCCAGGCATCCTTCAAATGAAAAGAAAACATAACTCATTTCTTCGGATCGATGGGTCTTCCCGCGTATTTGATGGTCGACTCATTGAAATAGGAGTTGAAGGCCTTCCAATCTCTTCTTCGCTTCGGATCCCTTTTGCTGTTTGCATGTGTGATGTTTGGAATCAAACCTAGAACCGAACAAAGCAATCATTAGCCATCCTCTTTCATCTGACCTTCCAGGCTGTCACTTACCGGCCTTCTGTGCCATCAGCACCAATCGACTCATCCGCAGCTGTTGAACATTGCACAAACCGGTGATGCGCCGCGGTAACATACCACCATCCGACCGCATGTACTGTTTCAAAATCAAAACATCCGTATGCTTGATGTCCAAGCCCAAGGTGCATTTGGGACAGAATTTAATGCCTTTTTGGGTGACTTCGGGAAGGAGGGATGACACACGATCCGACGGTTTAATCTCAGCCGATATCGTCAGCTCTTCATTTGCTTCGACTACTTTGACTAAAATGAGAATTGGTTGTGTTGTGTTACAGCAGCTCTGTCCTAACCTCACGAGTGTTTCTGATGCGTTATTGCATCGATCGACTCGAGTCAATATGAATGAACTTACTTTCTTTGATGCAAGCAACTGGCGTAGAGATGATGCATCTTCGAGTTTGTTTCAATACATTTTCCGCTAAATTAAAACGAAACAATCGAAATAGAGCCATTCTGAATCGCTTTATTCTTCGATAATCACAATCGACTTTGACAGATTCCCCGTCGAATCGAAACACCTTCATTCTTATTGGCATGCGGCAACTTCACTCCGAATCGTTACCATGTTCCGCCAAATAACGAAACGTATCATTTGCATCGAGAACATCATACATCAAAGAGGTCAGTTTTTCGGAGAATTCCAATCAAATTGTTCAATTTTTCACGCGCAACGAAGATATCATCAACGTTCACAGTCCACAATGGCCACCGAAGCGAAAGTTCCCCGCGAATTGACAATCGGCACACACGACGGTGTCTTCCATTGCGATGAAATTCTGGCGTGTTTCATGCTGCAACAACTGCCGCAATATGCCGATGCGAAAATTGTGCGATCGCGCGACAATGAAATTTTGAAGAAATGCGACATCCTCGTCGATGTTGGCAGCGTTTTCGATGCGGAGAAACTTCGCTTCGATCATCACCAAAAGAGCTTCCAGCATTCGTTGAGTTCTTTGCGACCGGAGTTGGGTCCGAATTGGACAGTTAGATTGAGCTCTGCCGGCTTGATCTACACGTATTACGGAGAAGCGGTCATCCGTCAAGTGCTGATGACCAACAAGCAGCTGGATGCCACCGACGAATGCGTGAAGAACGTCTATCGGAAAGTTTACGAGTACTTCATCCAGGAGATTGACGGCATCGACAACGGTGTGCCACAATTCGCCGGTGAACCTGTTTACTCAATCAGCACTCATCTGAGCGGCCGCGTGGGAAATTTCAATCCACCGTGGAATGCCACCGAAGACTTTGACATCGAAGCCCAGTTCGAAAAGGCCAAAAAATTGGTTGGCTCCGAATTCGTTGACAAGGTTGAATATTACGCCACAGCATGGTGGCCGGCACGTGCGTTAGTCGACGAGGCCATCATAAATCGTTTGGAGATCCATTCGACAGGTGAAATAATTGAATTGAGCCATTTCTGCCCCTGGAAACAGCACCTGTACGATTTGGAGAAGGAACACAGCATTGAGGGAGACATCAAGTACTGTGTGTACAAGAACAAGGAGACCGATTGGCGCGTCATTGGAGTCCCATTGAATGCCGGCAGTTTTTTGTGTCGAAAATTCTTACCAAAAAGTTGGCGCGGTGTTCGTGACGCCGATCTCAAAGGTGTATCAGGCATTGAAACGTCCTCATTTTGTCACGCAACCGGCTTCATTGGTGGAGCTTCCACTCGTGAGGGTGCCATTACGATGGCTGTCAAAGGGCTTGAAGCCGAATAAATGAACCAACATATTCATTTCAATTTAATATTTTATTATTAAAAACAAAACTGTTGTAATTTCATAAGATTCAATAATCAAACGGTTTCTACGAGAAGACTGTTGTTTTCATTGTGTTCAATCTTGATGTCATCTTCTGGAGATTGTTCAGTTACCGCGGCAACTGAATGGTCTACAATCTTTTCCACAGCATCTCCCGATTCGGCCAATTTCACTTCATCAACCGATGGAGACTTTGATGGAACCGGAATATTGGGTCCAACCCGATCGTCGTACGTGTGATAGAGCAACGTGTCCAACCACTTGATCATCGGCCCTTCGTTGATTTCCGTGTTGATGATCACCGGATGAATGAACTGCGCCCGAAACTCCTTAATGGTCGGTTCGAGGTCATCCCATGAAATTGCTTCGTGGATGCCATCCTGTCCGTAGCGCTCATTGTATTGATCATAGTGCACCTGATCCAACACCAACCCGAGCCCAGGAGCCTTCGGAACATCGATCCTCTTCTCACCAAACGCGAGTGAGATCGTCTCTGTCTCGGTCACTCCTCGAACGACGGCCAACACCAACCCGATCATCTTCCGGATTTGATGGATCATGAAACTTTGCCTGAAACAAATCACCCATATGAGTTCTCGAGCTGCGATCTAAGAAGCTTGCACTCACCCACGAACTTTGATAACCGCCCACTCAACACCATCCACAAGAAATGGTTCGCCAACGCCAAACGAATAAATCATTCGCTTCGCTGAAGGGTCATTGAATGCCTTCTTCGCGGTGAAATTGTGAAAGTTCTTTGTTCCCTCGAGCATTTTGAAGAGTTTATTCGCCGCTTCGAGAGCTTCAGTGGGCACACGGTAATCCTGCAGAGTTGTTCTATCGGATTGTTGCGCGAAGCACAGCGTCGGCAATGTGTACGAATAGGTGCGAGCGTTGCACTGGTCTTTTGCGTTAAAGCCTTTCGTGACTCGTTTCACTCCGAAAATTCGGATCTCTTCCGGTAGATCGTTGTTTACGGCGGCGATGTCAAGTTCTTCAGCTAAAAGAGGTGCATCACTTGGATTATCTTTCAAATGGAGTGGCGTCGAGGAAAGACTTACGAAGTTTCATCGAGCAACATTGTCGAGCCGCGGAAACA
>JANSTV010126927.1:0-17876 GCA_027564135.1 Lestremia cinerea
GCAGAAAAAATTTCCAAGAAAAAGAAAAAGAAAAAAAAAAGAGAATATTACAATTATTCATCAACTCCGGAATGACGTTGCATTCCATATTGATTTATCGCTTAGAGCACACATTACTTGGCAAATTACTCACTTTAAACGGAAACAGACGAGCCCAAGATGAACTTCGTTTACAACTTCAAAACGGTCATCGGTTCGAACGAGACTTTCGAATCGTTTTGCGAGCAGCATGTGATTGCGAATGAACTTTTGTAGACCGTCGATGCCATACGATCGGAAAACAAACCACAATTTCAGTGCACGAAAGCGTCGACTCAACGGGATGCTGTAGTGGCGATAGTCAATGGTCTTGACTTCGTTCTCATGCGACAAGTAAATTGGATTGACAATCAACGCTGTTTGCAACTCCATGACGTCTCGCACCCACATGGCCGATGCATCAAAGCTGGTCAATAGAAATTTATTGGAATTCGTATTGAATGACTCAGCGTACTCTAAGCCGTGTTTGAAATGACGCATTTCTGGCAAAAGAAACGAATTGCCGGCATATGCTCCGTCAACGTGGAACCAAATGGTGGGAACTTGTTTGCAAACCTGACCAATTTCGGTCAGGTTATCGAAGGCGCATGTGCCCGTTGTGCCAACGGTGGCCACGACGAAGAATGGCGTCAAGCCATCTTCGATGTCTTTCTGAATGATCTTCTGCAGGGCAGCCGCCGGCATCGATCCTTTCGCATCCGTTTCGACCAGCCGCAGCTTGATGATGGCCATCTTCGCGGATTTTTCAATGCAGGAATGCGCTTGATTCGATGTGTACGCCACCAACTGTGGCAGATACGCACTGTCGTGGGTTTGTTTGTTGTCGCCTTTGAGCATTTTGATGGCTCGAGCACGAGCTGCTATCAAACCAACAAGAATGCATTCCGAAGCAGATCCTTGGATCACTCCACCACCAACACTACCCGGATGATCGGATAAGAAGTGCGTTGGAAGGTCCAGTGCCCTCGCATACCAGTCCATAACGATCGTTTCGAGCTCTGTCGCTGCCGGATTGGATGCCTGTGATTCATTTTGAATTCAAGTTAATCCCTTGACGGACTCGACTGGCTTCATCGCAACTTACCCAAGTGAAATGCAACGATCCCATGGCACTGCTCAACATATCACCCAATATCGATGGATATGAATTTCCCGCTGGAAAATATGCATGGAAATTCGGATGATTCCAATGGGCAACGCCAGGCATGATTTTCGTTTCAATGTCATCGACGACATCCTCCCAGTTTTCGCTTTTCTGCGGAGCCTCATCTGGAATAGACCAAGCGAATACACAGAGATTAATCTCAACCGCAACTATCGATCGCAACGGAAATCACATCACACGGCGAGAAACCGCACGAGCGCCACTAGATGATGCAACACTGATGGACGTCGCTATTTGGATCCAGAGCTAATTAGCTTCGAGTGGAACGACTTATCGCATATCGAATTCGAATTTACCTGCCCGAATGGCTGTTTGCACGTTTCGGAGCGCAGGCTTTCAATCGCGGCAATTTCAAACCGTTAAATATTGACATTTTTAATCGATTTTGTGGCGAAGCTTTTGATTTTAATTGATTGATGGAAAGCGTCACATTCGCTTTAGCGGAATCGCAGGAGCGAAACTGAGTCCTTTGGTGGGAGATCCGTTATGGAATTCCCTTCGAAACCATCAGTTTTTCTCAATGATTCTCCTCACTTTCCAATCGGTTGGGATAATCAAAAACAAACCGCTAAAGGAAAACCGGAAGATACTCACTTGGAATGAGCTTTTTCAAATAGCCCGGTTCGATGGAAGGATACACATTCCGATCCTTGATATTATCCATGTAGTCGCAGATGTAATCAACCATATTCTTGCCGTGCTCTCGAAACTCCTCGGTATTCATTTTTCTCGTTCGGTTTGTACCGTTGAAGGGTGAAAACGTGGAAAATGAAGCGTAAAGCTTGTTTGATTCACTTTCGTCCTCTTCTCAAAGCTCCTTCCAGCGAATTGTCTCTAACGTTCTCAATACACTCACGGCCAATTGCCGAACGCTTCCAAACCAAACAAAACAAATCGGAAACAAATAATTGATAAAGCTTCCACGTCTATTCAATCATTATCGAAAAAAAATTGAACAAAAAACCAGCGAAAAACCGAAAATCGAACAAAACACGCGAAAAACGTCGAAAACAACAACAACAAAACGAAGCGACGAATCTGAATGAAAATCACGGAATGTCGATATCACAAATGGTGTTTCGACTAAGCAACTTTGACGGAGTGACTGAGCTGGTGGCCCACGTTCATCGCTTATATATCGCGTTCAGCTGGAAAGCATCCGAGTCCAAAACACAAAATTTTTTCCCTGTTTTTCGTTTTTTTTTCTTTTTTTCTTTTTTCGCTCTTTCGATTGCGAACACGATCGATAATCAACGATCATCCGCGAATATTTGCTCAGTGGTATAGTATGCCTTTTTTTAGCAATGTTAGTCAAATATTTGCTCAACGATATATGTTTGTAAATGATTGTGATCGCGTGCGTACGTATGCCTCTGTCAGCTAGCCTGGCTTGACTGATGATGGCAGCAAACATGACGGCGCTTGGTGTTAGCTTTGCGCGCTAGTGCCATTGGCACATGATAAAACCGTTTCGACTGGCTCGGAGCCGACAGTATTTTCGTTTCAGAACATTGGGTTCGACGGAATTGTGTGCGTTCCTCAGTCAGTTTTGTGGCTTGAGATTACACGATTAGATGACTTGGGAAAATTAACATAGCCAACGTATGGGCGATTTTTCGGCCAATTCGACTGGATCGGAAATCGTCGTCGAGAGATGAAAACGTTTCGGTTTCGCATTGTTGATTGTTCGATCAAACGTTTTGGCTTCAATCCCAAAGGCGATTGTTTGTGTGTCGATTCGAGTGAAACATGACATTTTTTTGTCTTTGTGCGGATTTGCCGAGCTTTCAAAACAGAAAACCGAAATTGGTAAATAGTTGAAGAGTTTCGCTGAATTCTGTTGATTCGGTGACGAAACGACAAGAACTTTACCATTGACGACCGGGGCGAGCACCTCCAACTGGCTACCGGTCCATTTACACAAACTGCATTGTCATCGTTTCCTTTTCGATAAACTTTCATTTCGATCTCGCTGCTTTGGACAAACCGGCACATTGTCGAATGGGGCTCGCGTCACTCAATAAATTCGTCGGAGACAATCGAATAGACGGCTCAATTAATTTCTTGTGTCGGAGTTATGAATATGGAATATCTCCGATGGACTTGGCATCGATTCGTTGTATTTGAATAGCAGTCGCTTTTGTGTTGTGTTTCGGCCGTTATTGACATCGAAAATGCTTTTGGTGAATTACCGATTCTCGACTAAGAGGAATGACTAATCGAAATAATGCGAATGATTAATTGGCGAAAAAAAAACTGACAGGAAAAAAAGACCGTTTGTTCGTTTCGTTCCCGGTAAAAACAAACACGGCGATGGGGAGACTGCTTTGGACACATGCAGTTACTTGCCGACGCGTCATTCGGGTGATTCAAACTGCAAAGACGTGAAGAATGTCAGCGATTACTTCATTTATGGAATTTATGAAATCATCATTGTCGGACAGAAAAAAAAAGAGGAAAAATAATTCAAGTTGATAGAATCAATAAATCGTCTATCGTGAAATTGCCCCGTTATCGTTAGAACATCAAATAGATTGAGGTGAGATTAAACAGTGAGTTTTCAATGAAATCTAATGATAATTTTGACCGGTGTTTGAGTAACAACCGGTGCCTACCTCCGATTTGTCACCACTCTGTTGGTACAATCATAAATTATGCGATTGATAGCGCTCTTGCAGGAAGTGAAGTGTGTGAGTGGTCATGTGTGGGTGTATGTGGGTGAAGTGAACCGTTTGTTTTCATATCCGTTTGTCCATTCCGGTTGATTCGCCGCTGTTGATCTTTCCAGAAGTCGGAGACTGGAAGACTGGAAGTGTGGAAGTCTGGAAGTCTCTCCAACCTTCACCGCCAGTCAAACGATAGATTCCGGCGAATTGCGTTTTAAGGAAGTGATTTGCCTGAGCCCCTCTTGCGTCCCCCTCCCGGCACCCACTTCAAGTCAAAAGAACGCAGATAAACGAATCGAAAGCGAAAAAGCTCTGTGGCGAAAACTCAAGCAAATCTAATCAAAACCGATAATCAGTTGATTTCCATTGGATGATAAAAAACAAAAACAAAATAAAAATGCCAGACTTATCGATTGACCGTTGAAAGAATTCAAAACAACATTTTTCCGCGTCTACGATCAATATCTTGATGGGGTTCCTGCGAATAATTGTGATTTTGAAGCCGTTGGGAGCTTCCTCCATCGAAGTGATACGGCATCGTAGGTTCGACCTCGCGAGCATCCAAGTTGGTGATTCGATCGGTCAATGTGTGAGCTTCACGTCGTTTTCCGGCTCGCCTGCGCCAAATCCACCTCGAGTTGTGTCAGTGTGTCGTAATGACTCTGAACAAATGGAAACTCGCGTGACATCCGGCTCAACGAGTTGTGGGAAAGCGTGCAATGTTATCAACCCGTCAAATTATGATCCGTCAACGAAAAAACCGCATGCTCATTATTATTATGAATTCTATACTCGAAAATCATTGTTCCGGCATTGAGTCAGTGACCCGTCGGTTCGCATCGAAATCGCATTGACCGGTGAATCAATCGACCAGATGTTAATGTCATCATAATTGTTTCTCGGAATCAATTGCTACATAAATTTTCATGATTTCGACACATGAATGGTTTTTTCTCACCCGACGCAATTTCACAACAAGTCGAAATTGCCGGGGCCAGTCGATTATCGGGGCCGCTCTTGTTGATGGACCGGCTTCGAGTGAGCATGTCTGCGAATTAAATCGCCTCATGAATATCAAGCGGCACCTGTGTGAGCACCACTCGAATCGAATTTCGTGAAACATCAAAAGCGTGTGCCCGAAAAATTCCGACAAAGTGAATGGAGCTTAAGAACGCCACTGATGATTCAGCACATCACGTCGGACCACGTTTTTTTTTTTTTTTGGCGAAGAACATTCGGTAATCGCTTTCGAAACTGAAATAATTTCCGTTTGGAAGATCGTTTGCGATCTTCGACTGTTGCATGGCGCGCGCTCGGACGAGAGTCGAATGATTCGTCGTTCAGCCGAGCTGACCGGTGATAAGACGAGTCTTTCTTTCGGTTGGAGGCCGAGTCTGCTGAATATCGTGCGATAAATATCGCGCAATTGCGTCTTGTCTCTTGGAGAGTGTTGGTGAGCACGTGGACATTGATTGTGTTTGCTTTCTTACGCAATGCCTTCAGCCAATTTCAGCTTTTTTGGCCGCTCCCACCTTTCGCCCTCTTCACGTTCAACGGTTATGTATGCAATTCACACGCCAGCTGCAATCATGACTTGCAACAATTTTGTGACTTTCAGACTTTTGACTACTTTTCGGCGATTTCCTTGCGGTCGCATCGCGAAGACCAAACACATGTTCGGCTTCAACGGTGCAATCGCTGAACGAGACTTTAATAGCAAATTATCACTAATTTGGATCAGAGGTCGATTGTGTTGTCGAATGTTCGAGACTCAAAACACTGTAAATGAATGAATGAGACGGTCGTGCAATTCAACGGGAGATTTCATCGAGTTTGATGTGCTCCTCAGCAGGCCGAGCCCAAAGCGAGTGTTATCAAATTGAAAGTATTATCGTAGATTTCATCATTGGAACGTTCGTTTGATCAACTTCAATATGAGAGCTTCAATCAAACAATCTTGAGTTCCAGCGAAACCATAGATAATTGGTAAATACAACAAAATCGAATGGAATTTCCCAATTCAAGAGAGGCCCAAAGGTGTTTTATTCGCTTTTTTTTTGGCTGAGGGCAAAAAACGTGGCCGATTACCGTTGGCTTCTGTTGATTTCACACGAGAACGAGAAAAACGTCAACACAACGTTTGTGGATTCGATCGATTCGAAATCACCGTAGTTCAATCAAATCCCATTCGTCCGTGGTGTGGAAGTCGGGCATTTGACGACTGAGAATCAAAGCAGACTGTTTCGGTAATCGGTTGATAACGTCAGCTTATCTCGATTGCCCATTCAAGTGAATGAGCTTTGATCAAATTGTCGTTTAGCAGAAGAGCACTCTCGAACAGCTGGCATCCGATAAGAGATAATTTCGAGAGGCCACTCTCATCGTGATTCGATCGGAGTGAGCATTTTGAAACGCAATTTATTTGATGGATGTTCAGACAGAGACCTTACCTACGAAATTCTCCTCTCCACCTTCCCATCGCTCCGGAGCTCGAAACCCCGTCCAAATAAACATATTGATGACGTTAAATTCATTTATTTAGTTACATTCAGCGAGTGATGTTCAAGTGATTTCTGTATCATATCATCTCCTCGCAAACACTGATTACTTAATTAAAAATAGACTAGCTGCATTTGAGTTAATAAAACCAGAGACTATTTATGCCGGAAAGTATTTCATTTCCAAATTGCTTTACGGAAACACTTTTCAATGTATGCGGTGCTCAGGCGGGCTTGTGTGGTTGAAGACCAATCAACGCCAATGGATTCAACTGCAGGACGCTTTCAGAACGACTAGCGACATTTCAACTCGGTTTTGATTCGAGTTTCGTCCGGAATTTGATCTGAATTTTATTGATTTTTTTTTTAAATTTTCTTAAATTTTTTCAAATTTTCTTAAATTTTTTCAAATTTTTCAAATTTTCTCAAATTTTTTCAAATTTCCTCCAATTTTTTTTTCTTAAATTTTGTTGGTATTTTATTTGCTTTGAAAAGACAGCAACCGTGCCATCAACGAGTGCATGAGAAAAGTGTGAGTGGCGACTGCCATCTTTGGCTAACTAGTGGTTGCGGGCTTGGCGGCATTTGGGACCGGAGAGAAGAGCCACAAGCCCAAAATGGATTGTACATGCATTTGGCTAAGCAATATTTTGACACAAAAATTGATTGATTGATTGATTTTTCAACAGAATCGCTTTTCGAGCCGCTCTACTCAGTTTTGGTTCAGCTCCATTGTCCGTCACTTGAAATTTACACAACTATTGCACGAACAGTCAACTTATGCTACATTTTCATTGTCTCTTTCTTTTCTATTTCTTTCTCTTTTCCTTTCAAAACCGTATTCTATGAAATTTCCTAGATTTGCTCAGCGATGAGAGCGGTTTTTGCTAGTCAGCTATGATTTTGAATGCAATATTTTTCTTTTTGAATAAATTAATTAGTAAATTGTATCATTTGTTGAAAATCCACCCGTTGAAAGTATGCCATGTCATCTGAGAGAATGAATGCTCAGCAATTTCAATTTATTTCCCGGAACAATTCGGATTGGGAGATATTCCCCGTTTGCGTCCCAGAACTGGGGATCGTTTCGGTGAACGATTCGCGACACTTCCATTCTCATTCTCGGGTGAGGGGGATGATCCACCGCCGGTGGCTGAGTTTCGGCGAGACGCTGATAGACGCACAGTCGTGTCCAGATGACGGAACCTTTTCGATTGAGTTGCATTTGAGATAATTGACGTGTATTTCGTTCAGAAATGAGCTCACCTGATTTTCGGTCCATCGTCTGAGTTTGCGAACAGGAATGCTAGTGGCCAGCTGATCCATGAAGCCGAGGATGAGTTACTGGAGGCGAGAGAAATCAAAGGGGTTTCATTATGGCGTCACCAGGGGGAGGGGGATTCATCGAACTCACATTGAGGGCGTTTGAATAATTGGGGCCAAGGAGCCTTCACAAATCGGTGAGAAATTATCCGCAGACAATCTTGGGGTTCCGGCTTTGTTGATTGCTGGATTGTAGATTTTCGGGTCACTAACCATTCGAACGAAGAATGAACGTTTTTGTGCCAACGTTTCTTTCCGTTTGCGGTCCAAAATCTCGGTGATTTCGTCGGCTTGCTCCTTTTCGAGGAGTTCCGCTGCGAAGTCGCATATTATCTCCCAAGCGATATCTGAGGGGAGGATAAGAAATTTGAGACTCTTCGGGCACCTCTCCCTCCTGGATTCTTACCAATGTCCTCCTCCGAAGCATTTTGGGCCACAGGACAGAATCGAATGATGTATTTGTCGTTGACCGATGCTGGAACCATATGCAGCTTTCCGGATGCGTTGATGTTGCTCAGAAGTTTCTCATTCAATTTGTCGGAGCCGATCAGCCGAAAGCACACCAATCCCAGCTAGTTGGTGAGAGAAGGCAATGGTTATGAACGATTCGTTGCCGAAGGAAGCGAAGTGTTCAATTGTCGACGGAGGAAGAATATAATAATAACAGCTCTGTGCCTCTTATGATTGCTATTACTACATTGGTCGAGTGCGGTTGATCAAACGCTTCACTTCAATTTCCACAAACAAATCTCACTTACCACAACTTCATTGCAAATTTCAAAGCGTTTATCCTTTCGGACGAGCTGCTCGAATTTCTTGGCTAGATGGATATGATGTCTGATGTAGTTTTGGAGGCCGCTGATTCCGTAATTGCGCAAGACAAACCTTCCGAAAAAGATCGATAGTAAAGAGATTGAGTTGAGTGTGAGTTGCCATGCGGCGCTGTGGAGCAAATACCATAGTTTCAGGGAGCGAAATCGTCGACTCAAAGGAACACCCCAATGACGATAGTCGATGGCTGCATCTGAGTAGCCGTGCTTCAAATAGAGCGGGTCGACTACCAAAGCCGATGTCAGGCGTATCCGATCCCGCACCCAAAGCGTCGAACAGTCGAAGCTGGTGAGGAGCCACTTGTTTGGATTGGTGTTGAACGAATCCGCATATTCGATTCCCTGAAAAGATCAACCATTCGAAATGAAATGCTTGCAAAACCATCTTGACTGAGACTGACCTTGAGCAAGTGCTTCAGCTCGGGACAAATGAAAGCATTGCCCGCATAAGCGGCGTCCACATGCAGCCAAACGCCCGGGAATCGCTGTAAAGATACACCGATTTCCTCCAGGGCATCAAACGAACACGAACCGGTCGTGCCCAAAGTGGTTGACACGAAAAACGGCACCAATCCTTGAAGCTCATCCTCCTCCATGGCCTTCGTCAGGGTCTCACCTCGCAGACTGCATTTCGCATCCGGCTCCAAGATTCGTAATTTCACAAAGCAAATCATTGCCGCCTTTTCAACGCAACTATGTGCCTCCTTTGAGCAATACGCCATCAATTTGGACAGGAGATGTCCCTCCTCAACGAATGGATGCTGCTGTTTCAGATGCTTTATCGCCTGAGCTCTGGCGGCTAGCATCGTCACTAGAATGCATTCGGAGGCGGATGTCTGAAAGAGTTTCGGGTTGAATATTGCTGGTTGCGGGCGTTCAGTTGGGAACAACACACCTGAATGACACCTCCTCCCTTGCTGCCTTGTTTTAACGCGAGAAAATCATCCGGCAAACCGATGGCCTTGCCCAACCAATCTAGAACGATTGTCTCGAGTTCCGTGCAAGCTGGACTGGCAGCCTATTGGATTGTTGGTTTGAATTGAATGGACTGGGAGAGAGACATCCGTCGGGAAGGAATGAATCGATTGTAATTGCTCACCCAAGAGAATCCAATGCATCCGATGCCATCGCTCAGCATGTCCCCCAAAATTGATGGATACGAATTGCCCGCCGGGAAGTACGCGTGGAACCTCGGATGCTGCCAATGGGTGACGCCAGGCATAATTTTCGATTCAACGTCTTCCATTATGGCTGACCAAGACTCGGGCTGCTGAGGCGCTTCGTCCGGCAGCAAATGTCTCAAATATCCTGGCTCGACCATCGGCGTTACCCGTCGATCCTCCAAGGTCTCCATGTATTTGCAAATGTACTCCACCATCTCCGATCCACGCACTCTGAACTCATCGCTGTCCATTTTGACTGGGACGTTTTCGTTTCACTGGTCGATCGGGAGATTCAAACTGACGTTACTCTTTCTCTTTGAATCGATTCGAAATTTTGAAATTTTCGGAGATATTTCGAAAAAATTCAATACAATTTTTTTTGGACGAATTTTTTGGAAATTTTCGGAAATTTTCAGAAAAAGTCTCCGAACTTCAATCTCTCACTTGTTCACTTGATTTTAAGGTTTCATGAAATCCAAACTGTGAGTCAATACTTACATAAACGTGAACCAATTAATCACCGTTAGAATATTCAATCCAACCTTTGGAAACAAAGAATTAATCACGTTGATCACTTTGAGCGTCACTTGTTGATGATTCAACGAGAGAATTCGATAAACCAAATATTGCCTCGGTCGAATCGCGGCTTGGATGGAAAGACGCGCAACAATTTCCTCGAACTTTTCTCAGAGCTGCTCGACTCCACTAAATCGCTGATGAATTGACTGAATGATCGACTGAGAGCAGAAACAGCAGAAGCAATTCAGTCCGTCTTAACAGCACCAACTCCAAACGACAACTGGCAAGCCATCGATGGCCAAAAAGGCAAAGTGAGGAAGAAAAAAGAATTGTATGAGAACGGAATCCTCGTTCGGTTCGCTATTGGTTGATGGCATCGACAGTGGCTGCGGATTTGATAATCGTCTATGCCCAACACATTTCCATTTGGATGAAGCGCGACAAAGCGATAAAAATGACTGCTGGTGATGGCGAACAACCGAACCGAGCCGACGTCAGTAAATGAGGAAATGAATAATAGAAAATTTCTTGAATATTTTCTCGTGACGACATTCGCATTGGCGGGTTAGGAAACGGCAACGGCCGATATGACGTGGGCGGAAGGTGGGGGACGATAGTCAATGAAGGTCAACACCAACAACACGTTGCAATCCTCACATCGATGATATTCGAATGGCATTCATCGGAACAATGTGAGAAATACTTGGGGCTTGGGGTCGAACGGTATTGCAACGGTCCACATCGCTCTCTCGCCTCTCATTCTCTTTTAATTAGAGGACATTTGTCATGCAAGACCCCAACTGCTAGAGCTGATTGAACGCCATTCGAATTGACGAATCGAATCCAGCTCATCGGATTCAAATGGCGTCCTCCTAATTCAGTTTACCATTCAGACGCAGTTTCATTCATTCGAAATGCGTAAGTTTAATTCAATGATGACGAAACGAGAATATATTCATTTGAGATGATGTCGATGAGCAGCACACCCACGCCGTTTTGCGTTCAGGAAATTAATTCGAAACCGAAAACTGAATGAATTCGATAACGCGTTCACAAAAACGTGCCAATTCAAAGTGGCTGAGGGTGGCGTTTCATTTCGATTCCATTCAATTTCATTGTCTCCAGAATCGAAAGTCTCCATCGGGTTTGGTAACGTCTTTGTTCGATTCACATTCCCGGTTGAATCCCATTCTCATCGTCGCACCGGAGTTGCCTAATCTGATAACTGCTTTGCAGTGAGATGAATGACGAAGGCGTTTTCAAATTAGTTCACCGCAAAACTGAGTCAGAAATTGCTCATTCTTAGATTGACCTCGTGACATCCTTGCTGGATGTGCGCGTTGTTTGGGCCTTTCACCTGTCGACGAGTGGCTCGTTGCAATGTTGGAATTGGATCAAATTCTATTATCTCGTGTTTTGCTCAAGCAATTCAGTTCATTCTACGTGAGTCGGTCTGAAGGAGGAGGGGGAGGGAAGGAGTTTGGGGAAGGGGTCTGAACAGGAGGACAACAACAGCTCATTCGATGACGCAGCGTTGGATTCGTACGATGATTTTGGGAGGTCTGCTCAGTTAGTCAGTCGAATCCAATTGGATTTGGTTGAGAATCTTCTTTGGAAAAGCCTCGAAGGTGAATACGAGAAGAGATTGAGGAGGAGAATCCCAGCTGATCAACAAACCAAGCAGACCTCTGATGCGTAGGCGTTATCGAGAGGTGGGAAGGAGGTGAAAGGGTGAGAGCATTCCAGAACCTCTTCAGCAAGATTAAAACGAAGAGATATTGGTCGGCCGATCAGCGGCCAGAACCCTTTTCCCCCGGCTGCATTCTTGTGACACAAGCGATGCGCAAAAATCAAATATTCAAAAGCCTCATCGTCGGGCAAAGGTGGTAACGAAGGTGTCAATTGCCACAATTTCAACGATACTCGTCATTTTGATTAAAAGAAAAACCGTGCAACAAATTGGCATTATTAAATGAGCGTTTTCATTAAATCAATACTCGCCTGTCGAGTTGAGCTCTTCCGTTCATTCGCGTTCCATCATTTCGAACGGGGTTGCTGTGTTGATTGCCGCTTGTTGGTTAGTTGACGTCTTCATCACGGCCGAGAAGAAATTGCGAGAAAGAAAGGCGAAAAAATAAGAGAAAAATGCGCCTCGATGTGATGAAATAGCAGAGGAGGAACGTCTTAATAGAAAATGTTCCGAGTGTTTGACTATGCAATAAGCATAGCCGCCGCACCTACAGCTATTCGCCATAAGTACCACCACCGATTTCTGTCACCACCAGTTGACAAGACTCGATGCGTATAGCCAGTCGGCATATCGCTTCGAAACCCCACTCGAAACACACAATGATGAGTTTTTCGATGGAAGGTTGGGATCTTTCTGGAATGTCGATGGTATTTTTGGCCTGGATTCCAGCGCTTCAATTTTGCTATAATACCCTCGACACAGTACAGCTCATCCACCGCAGTCTGGCATCACATGCTCTATTCGATTCGGCACATTGATGAGTTATATCTGTGCTGTGGCTATGTAATGGAATGCATACTGTGCTCGGTTCTGCTCTGCTCTCCGATCTCATCGGCTCCACCACCCATCTCGTGCTATCACACAAGTACATTTCATTCCGTACAAGTTCCGATGTTTATGAATGATTATCGTTGAATTTGATGGTCTATTATTATTATGAAATGGTGGTGCGTAGGATACCGGGCACAATCTCACTAACTGCGCTGATGTCAATTGATTCCGTCGGAATAATAGAGAAAAAGAAGAAGACGACCAAGGAGAAGAGAGCAAAAAAATAAATGAACCTGATGATGATTCATGACGATTCACGAGTTATATTCATTTTTATTTGCGCGTGTTGGATGTTCATGACTCGATTATCATATTCCAATTTGCTGACAAGGGTCTCTCACTGAATTGACTATTCATGTCATATCCTTTTCTCAGTCCGACCAACTATTTTGCCTCGATTCGAAATCAATTTTTTTTTCTCTCCGCCAGAACGTTGTGTTGCTCGACGAATGAGTTCTTCAATGAAAACAAATTAAACGAGGTTTTGTCTCTTGTCGACTGTTGAACCCCTCTTTCTCCCTCCGGGAATCGTTTCAGACCAGCCAAAATGATGCACTATCGGAAAGGACACAATGTCGAGAAGGAGATCACTGAACAGGAACTACCCATTTCGAACCTACCGGATAATTTCCTCTGGATGAGAGTAATGACAGAGCCTAACGAATGCCGCAGGAATTGAGGTTAAAACGATTATCCATTTTCAGGTCAAAGGTGGAACGAAGGTGTCGAATCACGTTGATTTTGCGAAGAGAGCCATCGATGCGGGGGAACATCGAGCTGTTTTGTGGTCTGGAAATGGAGGCGGCGTTTCAAAGACGATTTCGTGCGTTGAAGCGATTAAGCGAGACTTCACATTCCATCAAGTCACCGGTCTTACCTATCAAACGTGAGTGGGACTTGATTTCTCAAAGTCGTATCTCGAGGGGTTATTCTTCTGGTTGTGCATTCCTTTCAGGGTGGAAGAGCATTGGGAGCCAACGATGGAAGGTCTTGAGACAATCGTTGCCACCAGACAGATTCCGAGCATTCACATATTACTGTCGATGGATCCAATCGATGAGAACACCCCGAGGTAGGTATTCGAATGCGTTTTCGACCAACTTTTTTCTGAAATTCTCATCATTCGATTCCAGCTATCAATTTTCAACCAACAAAAAAATCTTCTGGAAGGAAGAGGATTCCGAAAAACCCTCCACCAGCGGCCAATCACATTTCAACAAGAGGAATAGCAACGCAAAACAGTCACAACCAGCCCGACAGCCAAAGCCTTCAAATTAGTTATATTTCAATTATTTTAATTAATTACACTTTATTAATTAATTTAAATTATAATTTTAATTAAATGAAATAAAAGATTGAAACTGCAGGGGATTTGACATCATTTTCAGTCGGTTTTGCTTATTGAATATCTTCGTCTCGTTTCATCCGTTTTCGCAACTCTTTCTCCATCATTCTCACCACATGCCCACTACCCTTTCCCAGTGGTCCCTTCCTCAACTGAGGCTCGGTCATTTGGATCAAGAAGAGATGAAATTGGCTTGAGCAGCCCGAGTATTGAGAAACAGGAAAACCCGTTCAAGGCTTGAAACGGAAGTGATTTCGCATCGAGAAACCCACAGGTGAAGTGAGGTGAAAATGCATCAATCATTCAAGACGCAATCAAGCGTTAACAATGGGCAATAACGTGATATCAATATAAATCAATAATCCCCAACTGGCTGTTGCCCGTCTCATTCGTTCAACTCAATTGGCGCAATGAGCGATTCGCCTGAAAAACAGTATGAACGCATTCATTCACTCGAAATCCACTCCGAATACACTTCTATTCGAACGTTGACGCTTTCAAAACGGAACCCTTCCGCATGAAAGGCTCTCTCCTCTGTGTATCGCTTCCTCTCCAACAATCAAATCAACGAATCATTCCGAATCTCAAAAGCTCATCCTCAAATTCGATCCAATAAGACATTCCGTCACTTGGGAAAACCAAGGCCGTCTTCATTTCTTCACCACGCAACACACACACACACACAGTCACACGCCTCCATTCGCCAAGCTGTCATTTGTTGACAGTTTGCTTTCGAAATTCACTTCTGTTGCTCGAGTTGGCTATCGATTCCGTTTCAAAGTTTTTTTCATTTCTTCATTTCGACAGAATTCTCGCAGCAACCTCACAATGTCTGTCAATTTGATCAACAAAAATGGCAAGCGCTACCGTTCAGCTTCGAACGAATGCACATATTCGATTCAAAGCAAGTGTTTTGTCAACCAACAAATCATCGATGCGAACAATATCGAGCGGATGAAAGAGATTCACGGTAGGTTATCGCCAGCGTATTCACTTCGAACGCGATTTTAATCCAACCAATTTCCAGACAAAACCATCAATTTGTTGTTCAAAAACGCCAACGACAAAAACCTCGTGGACCTGAGTCAGACGGAGCGTCGAAACGACGACCTCAAAGTGGACAAAATCGTAGGACCAATTCTAACCTGAATTCACCACCAATCACATGAGTAACGGTGTTTTCTCGTTCCTCAGAACTGCTTCAACTGCGGAAAACAGCCAGTTGGTCGAAAGGTTCGATGCTTGAATTGCAATCTTGTGTTTTGCGCCACCTGCGTGCTGTCTTGTTTCCAATGCAGCGAACCGCTCTGTTCAAACTGCGTTCGCATTTTGTAAGTCCAAATTCGCCAACAAGTCGAAGCCAAATCCACTAAACCGAACCCGTTTCACTCTTCCAGTGGCTGCTGTTCCAATGACATGGACGGCGACCCTTGCTGTGAGTCCTGCAAGTTTCTCTACAAGTTCTAAACCTTTGGCGTGCTGTTGTTAAGTTTTAGGAGTTGCAATCATGTTCGATAGTTCAATTGGAGTCCACATTGTCCCTGAATTCCTCATTGGCTGACCATCCACTTCCCCCTGGGGGAAAGAGTTCAAAGTGCTCATCAAAGCATCATTTCATCAATCACACAGCTGGCCTCGGCCAATCTAGTCTCTTGTCATTCTGTTTGGGATCATTCCGAAAAACAGTTTGCCATTTTCATTTTGTTAAGTTTTGTAAATAGTTCATTTTTATCGATAGAATTCATACTTTTCCATAAGACTCTTCCATTCATAGAATGTAGCAGACGGTCGTTGATTCGAATCGCTTGCAAAACGACTCGAACACCAAACGCATTCGCAAAATAAAATCACCGCAAAATGAAAAGGATGATGACGTTTGTTGTTTGAACTTTATTTTTATTCTCAATTTGTTGCCTTCAAATAAATTACTCAGCCGCAAGTGACGTTCGTCTGTGGGGGAGGGGAAGGTTCATGATCGGCACATGGCATGGCACGGTAACGCTTCGCATCCCCCCCACCCCCATCGGAACACCAACCGCATTTGATTTTATAAACTTGATATATATTTTCACATCAACACATGGTTTTTTTTTTTTTCGCTTTCGCTTTTCTTTTTAAATATTTAGGTTGAGTACAATTTTTACTTAATCATCAGTAATCTATTTATTGTTATTCATTTAGTGTTCATTCACTGAATCTCATAATTAGTTCATTGTGTCCGGCTTACTGAATCATTAAAGTCGCTAATTCGAAACGGTTCTCGTTTCGGAGGGGGAGGGGGGATTCACATCGAAAAACCTAATCTTATGCGGTAAGAATGAACGAATATGAAATGTGAATGTTTTTTTGGGTCTGATTCGACGAGATGAATACACAACACCAAAGAGTGGATTCATCGTTCGGTGCCGTTGCCTTTCACAAGTGATGACGTTTCAGCAATCAGATTGTCTCACTTTTGGCTGTTTGGTGTTTCCGTCTCTGTGCGCGGGGATCTCTACACATTGTCTGCGGAAGTACATGGCTTCAAAAAACTCTCAAATAATACTTGTTCTTCAATCCAATTCCTTCGACATCGTGGATTCTCAATCGGAAATATGCCGGATTTGATCCCATTCGTCTGACGCGGTTGGTGAAATGGACAGTCGTACCATTTTTTGTTGTTGTTGTTGTTGTTCGGAGGTGTGTGACTGTGTCTGTGTGTGTGTGTGTGTGTGTGTGTGTGTGTGTGTGTGTGTGTGTGTGTGTGTATGTGTGTGTCTGTATCTTGATTGTGTTAGTGTGTGTGTGTGTTGACTGTAAACAAAGAATCGGATCGAACAGAAGAGCTCTCAAACGCGAACCGAAAAAGTGGATCTCTAAAATGCATTCAAATTGCTTGACGCATTGACTGGCCGATTACAATAAGAATTATTATTTGTTTGTTTTGTTTGTTTTTGTTTTAGTCATTAGATTATTATTAGATTATTATTAAAAAATCCGAATTAGAATGAGAGTTATGCTTCGCTCTCATTGGTAGCATTACTATCACTGCCGTCAATTGGAACGATTAAATTCTCCTTGGACATGAGATTATATTTTGTGACGAATTGCGTAAAACGATGACACAAATATGTTTCACCTTCGAAATCGTCAAATATTCGACGATGATGAAAGTATGCATGTGAGAATATGCGATAAACCCGACGACACACCGAACCCAATTTACCTACGGATGCTTCTTTGATCGATATTCTGGAAAGAGGTTTTTCGAAGAAAGTTAATCGGTTTGTTTGTTTGTTGCGGAGCGATTTGAATTGCTTAACTGAACATACCTGCTTGGAAAATATTTACAACTGTTCAAGAGACAAGCAGCCCCGTCCAATGTGTGACGTGTGTAGTCGATAGCTGGACATTCTTTTGGTGTTTTATGAGCGGCACACAAGAATATCCATTGTTCTGTTGCAGTCATTTGTGTACAGGTTGTCGGTTGACACTGTGATTGCAAGCGAACGGCCAAGCCGTTGAGCTCCATGCAGAATTGCCTGTGAAATTGATGGGAATATCGATCGGTTAGTTTTCACCTCTCGTCGAACGTGCGGCAATCCCGTCTTTGATGTGAATCGTTCCATACCTCAAGTGCTCATATTTCCAGACGCCCTCATCCTGGGCATCAGGCATCGTTAGAATCAACTCAACATTTGCTGGATCGCGTTTTATCAACTGTTGAATATATTGCTGAACAGCCAAAGTGCTGTCCATCTCTTCGAA
>JANSTV010127038.1:0-32869 GCA_027564135.1 Lestremia cinerea
ACCTGCAAATGATGTACTTCCGTTCGCAGCTTTAGCCCTTCGGATAGCAAGTTCGCCACCTGCAGCGATGACGGAACGCTTCGAGTTTGGGATTTTCTGCGATGCCAAGAAGAGATTGTGCTCAGAGGTGAGTAGCCGGCAGGAGAGACAACCATTCAGAATGGGGTTTTAGCATTGGCGTGTTTTAGGTCACGGCGCCGACGTTAAATGTGTCCATTGGCATCCGCAAAAGGCGCTCATTGTGTCCGGAAGCAAGGACAACCAACAGCCGATCAAACTCTGGGATCCGAAAAGTGGACAAGCGCTGGCAACTCTGTAAGTGAACTCCCCTCTGGCATTCATCAAACGGAACTAACCCAAAATTCTCTCCCCACAGACATGCGCATAAGTCCACGGTGATGGACCTGAAATGGAACGACAACGGCAACTGGCTGGTGACCGCCTCCCGCGACCATCTCCTCAAACTTTTCGACCTGCGAAACCTGCGCGAGGAAGTCCAAGTATTTCGTGGTCATAAAAAAGAGGCGAGCGCCGTCTCTTGGCATCCGGTCCACGAAGGTTTGTTCTGCTCGGGCGGTTCTGATGGGTCGATTCTCTTCTGGATGGTCGGCAGCGACAAGGAAGTGGGTGCTATTGACACCGCACACGACAGCATTGTCTGGACACTGGCCTGGCATCCGCTCGGTCACATCCTCTGTTCCGGCTCCAACGATCACACAATCAAGTTTTGGACGCGGAATCGTCCTGGCGATCAGATGCGAGACAAATACAATTTGAATACGCTGCCGGCGGGACTACAAGGGCTAGAGGAGTGCGAGATCGATGACCACAGCACGGCAATCCCAGGCATGGGTCCCGAAGACAAGGTCGATTTCACCGAAAGTCTGACGGCCGACCGAGGTTTCATTCCTGGGCTCGACCTCGACACTTCCCAATTGCCCGACAACCGACGCGACAAAGACAAGAAGGTGCCGTACAGCAAACCCATTCCACGAAATTTCCAAGCGCAGTGGAATGACAAGGGTAATCGACCGGATGATGACGACTCCACATCGAGGGAAATCAAGGACGTGATCACGCAGCTACAGGAGAATGTTCCAGTGCAGAAAATGACGCCGTCCGGCATTGTCGTCTACAATCGTTTCGTCGCAGTCAAACGTTAGTATTTCCCAACTGTTAGACCATAAGATTGAAATAAACCGAAACGTTTTTCATCTCTCCTTTCAGCTGGTTCAAAACTTGAGAAAATCATTATGGACGGACCCGATGCACTCAATCGCTTCATTTCGGCAGGTGAAGTGGAGGAACTTCTGGATTTGCTGCCACAAAATGATGAATCAGACGATGAGAGCGACACAAAACGGCCCAAAGTTGACCACAAAGCCCAGGTGATTTACAACAAAGAGATGAGCGCCCAACAGGTGTCCGGTCAACCGTTTATTCGACCGCTGATGGCAGTGAATGTGGACGTGCCTTTGGGCGGTGGCGGTGCCGATAAAGACTCAGACTATCGCCTTGGCTCGCTGAACAACGGCGACATTCCTTACAATCAACCGGTGTTTGGAGGCGCCAACAATCCCCCGCCAACCAACCAACCGCCCAGTCTGCTGAATATCAACGTGGCTCCACCCTTCGACGATGACATGCCCGGCGGCAGTTGGAGCAAATCACGCCACAAGGATGGCAAGCGACGTAACCGTGACAGTGACGGCAACCGCATCAGTCGTTTCGATCGCGAAAGCGAACGGTCCAGTCGCTTCGACAGTGGTGACAGTGGTCGACGGCGCAGTGGCCGGCAGGAGCGCTCCAGTGGGCGCAATTCGAAACGACGCATTTAGGAATGACTGTGTTTTGCTGCAAGATTTTATGGTTTTTTTTTTTTAATTTTATTTTCTTCGGAACGAAATGAAGTAAACGAGAGATTGAATGGAGTTTCGCTTGTTTTTATTTTCTAATAAACTAATTTATTCTCAATTTCGAAATGCTGTCTCGTCGAATTGCGGCTTGAGACTGTCTTCTGCGATGGGATGCTGGTCCATGATGGTCTGGCAGAGACTCATGTTGTTGACTACCTCCTGGAGGTTCCACTGATTCCGCAGGAGAGAATCGGCCACATTGAAATGACCGTAACGAATGCATTTGACTCCCGTACAGTGAGCCACAGACTTCAACTGGATGCCCACCTCCTGAATCAACAGGCCAAGGTACTTTTCATGTTCGTTGATTGTGTTGATTTCCAGCACAAAATTCGGCCGCTTGAAATGAACGCAACGAATTCCGTACATCACCGGTTGGTCTCGCTTCAGAGGCTGAATGATCCCCGAAGCAGCCATTTCGTAGGCAGTCTGGGATTTCATGTCGACGCCACTCAACTCGTACATTTTCTTTTGGTGAGACGCTTGCATGGAAGCCAACAGAGCCGCCATGTGGTTTGGATGGATGTGATCATGTGGCGCTTTCCCCGTGACCATCGACCCAGGAAAATTCGTTTCGGTCGACTTCCCAAAGCGGCCACTCACGTGGAACGTTCGCAGAATGTTTTTGTCACGCAATCGATGCACGTATTTGGTCGAGTCATTTATGCCGAAGACTGAAACAAATGTCTAGATTACCAAGGATGAATTCTGAGGGAATATCGGAGCAACTCACCCAAGACACCGCTGGAATTCTTGCCCAAATACGAGCCAACCACACTCCGAAAGTCCGTAGGATCGTATCGTGGTCCGACTACCAACACATCGTCAGCAATATCGCTCACGACGCTCACTTCATACTGTGGCTGACCATTGATGACCCCGCTATCAATGGACACTAGCTTTCGTGGTTGCCGAACCTTCATTTGATTCAAGTCTGAAATAATTCTGATCATGAAATCTGACGAACGGAAAGCAGAAACTTCCACAAACCTCGACATAAATTGTGATGAAGAACCCCTCTGATTCGCCGCACCGACAGTCCAGCCGGCTTAAACACATTAATGACGCCATTCAAGTGGTTCCAAATCGTTGGCGCTTGATTCGTCGTCACTGTTTTCATCAAACTCATTCCGGGCATTTCACAATATCCTTGTTTTCGTCGATTCCAAAATAAAATGTGTTGATGACAGCTGTCACCCCTATCGGAAGACTCTCAACGATCCAACATTTCTGTCAAAACCTAACCTCAATTTCACCGTCTGTTGATTTGTTGAACGCAAAAGCCGCTTGGAAATTGATGATCTGTCGTTCGTTTGTGAGATTTTCTTCAAGATTCATTAAAATGGTTGATGCCAAGTTAGAGGCTGTGCCAACGGTGGATATTGACCAAGCGGGTCGTTTTAAATATATTTTAATCAAAGTCTACGGAAACCAGCAAGCTGATGGTACTGAACCGAGCAAGTTGATTGTTCGAGGATATCAACGGGCTGAATGGCACGGTAAGCTTATTTTGACGTATTTAAGGGGACGTCTCTTACCGTCGACTTTCATTGCAGCTGACATCTATGATGAGGTCTCTCAATCAATCAGCGCACTCGGCTTGGACACTGAATGCCTCGGAGGTGGCCGCATTGAACATTTTCCCGAAACCAAGTTACTGAAAGTGTTCGGCTATTCGCAGGTGGGTTCGGTCTTCACCTAAATTTGAACCTGGGAGAGGATTCCAATATATTACTTTCTCTTGCAGGGCTACGGCAAAGCTGATCACGCCGAATCAAGACGCTTGTTGCTCACCAAATACGCCGACTATGAAATTGAAGCATCCGACGAAGGCTACTGACCGTTGCCTGTTGGACATACTTCTGAATGAAACTTTACATTTTTCTTTATTTTTGAATGAATTTTCACATTTAATTGAATTCAATAAATTGGTTTTTTAACAATTCCCGTATGTGTGTGTGTGTATGTTTGTATCCATTTAGACGAAGTACGAGTGGGTGGGCGGGTTTGCTTAACGTGCTCACAGTTTGATGGGAGATGAACGATTAAAAGCATCGAAAAATGAATTGAACATTTTTGCTTTGATCTGAATATTTACAGTTCCAACATGGACACGACTAACGGTTGCAGACCATTAGACAATTGCGAGGAAAACATCAAATGGGTCCTTGCGGGACGATAGACGATTTCATGTATGTGTTTTTATTCTATTCTACGTTTGCTTAATGGCTATCTTGACGATTGGTTCGGGGTATAGTATGAAATTGGCTTCGTGCGCTGTCACATGCCTCCGTCTCCCGGACCTCCGATGAATTCGTTTAACAGTCTGTCGTTTGCTCGTTCGATGGCACCTGATGGTGATGAATTTGTGCGGTGATCACATTGATTGAGGGCTCTCCGCCATCGCTGCCCTCAACAGAGTCATCGATTTTGGTGACTTTGAATTTCTCCTCCAGCTGAATGCTCGCGGCCAGCTCTTCGATGGGGTCGATATCGGTGACACTGTCGTTGCTATATTGTGCTTTCAAGGCCGCATGAACGGCCGATGTGGTAAAAGTTGAAGTTGTGGTTGGAATCGCAGCGAGAGTGGTCGTCACAACAGACGAGTCTTTCGTCGGCGTCTCCTCGAGAGAGTATTCCTCTTCGACGATTTTCGATGTGGCCACCGAGCTGTCTTTCTTGGAATCGAATTGTTCGAGTGGTTCACCAGTATCCAGATGGCCCAGAACAAAGGGCAGTTTCAACGACACCTCACCACCCATTCCGCTGAGTGTCAGCTTCACTTTGACGTAATACGAAACGTAGATCGCAAAAACATTCCGTTCTTCGTAGGTTTGCGGTCCGCGTGGTGCACTCGAGGCGATTTTGTGACTGTGATTTGTTTCTTTAGGATCAGTCGTTGTTGTGGCATGCGAGGTGGTTCCCTCGACGGCAATCCAGTTCTTTGTTGGTCCTGCCATGGACGAGATAAGAAAAGTTAACAAAATTTAATTGAAATATCCACCGGATGGTGGTCTCTTTGAGCGAACGTGTCGATTTTACCTTTGACCGGCAGCAAGGTGTACGCCTTACGATGCGCCTCCCCAGGCTTGATCTGATAATTTTCATTGATATCCGCAACGACATTCTTGAATTTCCCGTTGCTGAACATGCACACGTCGACATGCTGCACGGCGAAAATCTGCAAAGAGAAACATTGAAATCGCGTTATTTTCTTTCAGCTGCGTGCAAATAACACAGTGAAGCAGAATAAATCATTCATGACACCGGCTAACCATCGAAATCGTCAAAACGTGCTTTGCCTCAACAAGCAATTTCTCCAATCAACGGCCAGCGAAAGATATCGAAAATTCGTGAGATTCTGCTCACATAAAAAGTGACCTTGTTCGCAGCGACAGGCATATTCGCGACTGAGCAAAGCAAGAAAAAGTCTTTCACCATCGTTCTCGGATGGGGGGAACGATGGGTCGTCGCCGCAGAACATCGAATTCGGTGGAAAATCGTAATGTCATCGCTATTGAAATATTCATGTCATGCGGATGGCTATGAGACATCTGTCTCGCAAGCGAACAAAAACATTGTTAGTTTGCTGTCAATGCGTGATTGTCGTCAGTGTTACCCCAGCCACCGTCTGTCACAGCGCTGACACCTTAATGGACGGCTATTTGAAAGCATGTCCGACTAGATCCCGGTCTCAAATATGATTCATTTTTCGCCATAATTAATCCGCCAACGATAAGTCCTGGCCTCCGGACGAAATCCAATCTCCCGGCGAACCCTCGTGCCAACATCTTCACAACGCAACAAATTATTGATAAATCATTTAGCCAAATCGCCAAAAGCGCCTCGGGCAAATTCAATAACGGTCGAGGATAATCGGCTGAAAGGTTTTTCCGATGAGCCTTCATCGTCGTCGATGGCATTTTAAGGGAATTTTCCCGCTTTTTTCGCCCCACCAACCGATCGGACAAGGATTTTCGCTTTTTGTCTTATGATTTCACCAACAACGTTCCGGGTGCGTTTTGTGACGCGCTTCGACCTAAATCACATTTAATGGACCCCCCAATGCTTGAATGGATTTATCCGCAATGATTGAAGCCCATTTGTAAATTGACCAACTGGATGCCGTCGAGTAACAGCTGGAGGGCGGAAAGCCTCCGATGAATGACCCAAAAACAATCGTCGCTGAATCACCAATTTCCACAAAAATTAGTCACCTTTTGTTTGCTTTGGACGTTTTAAACCGTCGAGATTTTCGTGTAACGTTTGCTTGCGACAGGTGACGCGGAAACGTTTCAAGTGTTTCTGTTTGGGTAAATTCTCATTACATTGGCTTGTGTTGGTTGGCCGGCACCTCGTGTGTTTAGACAAATCTGTTTACAAATGCGATTACAAGTGGTCTTTTGAGTGTTGCTCGTGCGACGGGTCAATCGATATTCTTATTCCGCCTTACCTCGTCAGCTCACACCATATCATCTCTTGACCTTGAAAACCCCTCAACGAGTCATGCGAAGGGATTTCGCATCAAAATATCACCGTTTGCCGCAGCAAATGTTAATTAATCCCTTTATGGTTGTTGAAACGTAACGCAGCCATTCTATACAATTCTCAGCGATTTCACAAACCCACCGAGCGAATTCACAATTTAACCTTCACCTTTGACACTTTGCCGAACGTTTCTATCATCATGTGCACATCTCATATATTCACCAGAATATATGAATTGTGCGCCGAGGAATGTGTAGCCGATTGAAAGTCATCCACCAGAGTCCATCAACCAGCGGCCAATGGGCTCCAATTGAAGCGGATTAATCGAGCGTGAGCTCATCAGAAACGATGCGCAAATGAAATGACGAAAAACAAGAAAAACAACAACATACTGAAATGGACGACCGAGAAACTAGTTCACATCTTGGAATGTAACGACAATCCAATTTAATCAACATACAAATGAGAGGCTGGTGGCAGCGGTGGTGGTGTGCTAGTGAACGGCATTCGAGTGAAGGGTGCACCACCAACCCCGTCTGTCATAGTTGTTTGCATAAAATTGTCTCGAAGAGAGAATATGAAAATCATAAAACGGCTTTTTCGGTTCGTCTTTCGGCACAATAGATTCGGGGCTAAGAAGTGTTTGGTCGTCTGAAGAACGACAGCATACTTCTCGGCGAAAGCGGATCGTCTTCGAGCGCGTCTAATCAGCACGGATGAACCATAGCTGGCATGCAAAGCTTTCCCATTCGGGTGTTCATAAAGTGTAATGAGGTTTCATAAAAATTCTTGGATTCTATTGCGACGTTACGGACGGTGATTGAGCATGTTCGAAGACATGGAATGAACAACGGTTCTCGGATGATTTTCACTTCTGTCGGTGGGTGATAAACAACATGTTGATTGATTTTTTTTCCTCTGTCTCCCTCTGAAAAGTTTTCCTGATGGCTTAACCTTAGAATGCGAGAGATTTTTGCTGTTGAAAAGTTTCTGTGCTCTTCGACCACGTCCACACCGAACCATTCTCAGCGGTTCATCTCCCCCCAATCGCACTTATTTCATGGCGTGCTGGTGAACCACTTCATCATTTCCAACCGAGATGGATAATCCAGCATGAATTCTCATTATCTCAGTTGACTTTCAATTACCCGCCACCGGTTGGTTGGCGACGTGAAAATCGTGATAAATCAACAGAAAATTGCTGGCAATTCGATGCTCAACCCGCAAACAGTCAGACAGTCTTTCGCAATCAGAGCAAATAATTTGTAATTTTTGGATTTTTCTCTTCTTCGTCAACACACAACCAATACCAAAATTCAAATGAATTGTTTGTTTTCCTTTCGCCTGGGTATTTCCAGCCGTTCGAGAATGTGCATAATTCAATTTTCCGAGTGGAAATTTCGCGATCGATTTTGATTTATTTGAATTGACTGGCAAACAGAGTCTGAACCAATTTTAAACAATTACGAAATCATCTAGCGACGGGGTTTCCCGCAAAACGCATTGCCAAATACAACAGCCGACGGTGGTGTGTTTTGGAATGAGAATGACAATTTAGCGTCACCGCGATTGTCTTCCATTTTCCGAAACACCCGCGCGCCACAAGTAGAATTACCTTTTTTGTGTGAAACTGCCAATTACACGCACTTATTGTCGAATTAGAATTCGTCATCGCACACGACATTCAAAATTCATGTCGCTGCAGGGGCGACATGATGGCATGAATGGATGTGGTCCACCCAAACGTTTAAAAAATTCACAACACACCGCAAAAACATCAAAATTCACTTACCCGAATTTTTCGTATGATTTTCCGGCTGTCATTTCTCACATCGATTGTCACAGATACATCTTCACCGTGTCCATAGGCCGACTTGTTCAGTGCCGCTCGTAAGCTCACCCGTCCTTCGGTCCATAAAAACGGTTTATCCACTGAGCCTTCTGGTCCCTGTGCGAGTATCGTCGGCCGAAAATGGAAAAGCAAGATGTGAACGGCCATTTACAGCGAGTTGCCTCTACGGCAGTTCTATTTCGATTTGACTGAGCGGGTGGAGAGCGGTCGATCCAATCCCATTGAATTCCACTAGCCGCCGCCAAAGCTCTCAATTGTCTCCGCAGCGTAAAACGCCCGAGCACTGCCCTAACGACCATTAGCGAATGGACTCCGTACGATGAGGATTTCATTCAAAATGAAATTTTCGATTGTTCGCCGCACGCCAGGGTGGTGATGAGCATTTAAGTTCGTTTTAATGTTGAGATCCCGACCAAATGGAAAAAATCACTGATGGCAAGTTATTTATTGCGTTATCATTCCGGGCCGTACATTAACTTGGCCAGTGTTCCAGTGTTCCAGTGTTCGTACCACAACCATCCGTCTGAGCTGCCATTGTGCCACGATGAACATTCGTCTCGTGTTTTGACATCGCTCTTCGGGCGATAGTTGTAAATGTCGATGTTGATGCGTCCCAACACACAATGTCATGCAATATGAATTTTTAAACGCAACGAGACAACGAGAGCGAGAGCAACAACGAACACGACCACGGACATGGCCACAACCGCGACTCTGACGACACCAATGGAGTGAAACTCGGAGGAAAAACTAAATTAAATTTGATGAAGCTTATTTTTAATATTTTTTGATGGTTCGAATTGAAATTGGATTTTTTTTCTTCTTGGTGCGTTCCGTTCGTGTCGTTTCCATTTTTGAGGGCGGGTTGGAAGGCGAAGTGCGGACTTGTTTTTATTTTGATAAATTTCATTTGATGTCGTTGGTTCTTTTTTAGCGGTTTTAATAATTCGCATTTTTTACAAGCCAAGGGGGGCTTTTGGGGCGATGGTGGCATCCATTCAGGCGTTCATTGTTTGACATCCACGGATTTATATTGTGTTTCATTTGTTTTCATTCTTTTTGACGGATTTTTTGTTTGATGAAATTCATTATTTTGACGGGGATGATTGGAGGCGATCAGGATGGGGCTGATATGGTTGAAGGAGTGCAGGGGTTGCGCGCCATCTGGTGCCCATTTTCATGAAATCTCCCCAGAAACAGGTTTAGGGCTTGTAGGGATCGTTTATGCTAATAGAATTATCGAGTCTCGGGGAACGTTCGCCCATTTAACAGACTCATCATTCGAATATTAAATTTCCCAATTTAATTTCCTGAATGCATTTCTAATGATTCCATCAGCAACGTTTTCAACTGGAGCATAATTCCAACTCAATCATAGCTTAATGATTGGATCGATTTATGAATTATTTATGGCATTGTGATTTTCGATTTGAATCAGCTGTTTGGCAGACAATGAAGCATGAATAGTTGCCAGAGAGGTTGTCCCCGCCCCTACCATTGCACGTTCTTCTCTTTAATAACTCACCTTCCCTGTACTCGACGACCGCTTCTCGCAATCGATTCGTGACTCACTTCCTCCGCCATTGAGACCTGTGCCTGCATGGTCGCTTTCATCGATGCTGGTCGACAGTTTGTTGGCCAATTTGAGTGCCTTTGGTGACAAACGCAATCGCAATGATTTTGAAAGTGTGTTGTGCGGATTTGCATTAACGATTGGCTGTGCCCTTGCTTCCGGTGTAATCTTGTGAATGACTCGAACGCCGAGTCGAACCATTGACCGACGACTGAATCGATCTTCCGTTTGATCAGCTGGAAGGAATCGGTTGGAATCACCTTGGTGTCTTCATTTTGCTCCAGTCAACTTACCCAAATGCACTCGTACGTCATAGCTCGTACCAATGGGCGCTCCGGTATATCGCTTAGCTGGCACCAATTGTACGCTTGGCGGAGCCAAACTTCCCACTTCCAACGAGAACGGGTACGCACTCTGACCCAGCCGATCCAACAGCGCTTGCTGCAAATACCGAAATAAATCACCAAGCAAATTCGATTATCGTTCAAGCAATTGAGTTGAATTGAGTGGAATTTGATGAAATGAATCTTGTCGGAGTGCTAGCAAGCGGAAAAACACAATTTCAATTGCCAACATTATCGTTGTGTTTGTTGTTGTCGTCGTAGTTGTTGTCGTACTCGTCATTTTTGAAATAAAGCAAAATGAACACGAAAAATTATCAACGATAAATGGATGTTTTATGTGAAGAGCATTTTTATGTAAACAATAATGTGGATTTTGAACGACAATCGATTTCCATCTCGTGCTTCGACGGGGGGTTGATATGAGGAGTGGGCGGCGGAGGAGTTTGACGACATTGGTTAGCATGTGTGTGTTCATATCAAACCCAAAAACCGACGATGTCGAAAAGGAATTTCATCGATCGCCCACTCCATGGGATGCTCCACGGAAATGCCAAAGACTTTTTTCTTCTTTTCGAAAAGCTCTCAACGCGTTTTCTAGCACGTGCCGAAAGTGTACCGAAATGGTCCAAGGAATTTGATTTTGGAGCATCGTCATCGTCCCAGGACCCCATCAGGAGACCCATTCGCCCCAAACTTCCACAGCGACCGCTTACCCAAACCGAAAACCATGAAAGAATCCGCCAAAGGTATTGTTTTTCCATCCCCAACCCATTCGAGCGAACCGCCATCTCGTTTGTTATTGTCCGACCATTACGAAACCCTGCAGAGACTTTCTGTTGATTCAAGACGCACCGACAAAAGGGATGGCATGTTGTGCTATGGGAATTTATGCAAATGCATAATCGATGTAAGAGAATGAACACATCAAACGAACCCATTCGGAACGTTGTGAAGGCAAACAGCTGACAGGAAACCTGCCGGTCGGTCGGTCGCGTTGATTGAAATCGATGCGTTCATTCGGTCGATTGGTCGTTCGTTTGACTGAGAATTTCGAGAAACGAATCGGAGTGTTTAAATAACTTCACGTTGGGAGAAACGAAAATAACCATTGGATTCTCAATTGAAAGCCAGACACTTGTTCGGTCAACGTGAGAGCGAAGGTTACTCGGACATTGGCTTCTGAATTCGCTATTTTTCTCTGGCTTTTCAGCAAACGGTTGTCGATCGAAGGGAAAATGGAAATTAATCGGCATCGATAAACCCAAACTCAAAAACAAAACAATTATAACGGGTATTAACTCGGCAAAGTTAGTCGTAATTACGAAACTCGATGCCATCGCATCGAATGGCAGAATGGCAGAGAGTTCAATTACACGTGAACGGTACAAATGGAACGAGTATCTCGTGCAGATCGACAACATCCGCCAACACGCGATTTCCGCCAATCCAACGAATGATCCCGGCTAAAAATAGTCTTCGCTTCTCAATTCGTTTTTGAATGAGTTTCCCAGACCTTTCAACGACCATCGAATGGTCGACGATAAAAATCACCAAAATGTCAACTTTACCGCAAAATGGCATTGATGCCGTTGCGTTTATCTTTCGTTTTGAGTGGCATTAATTGAATTCGAAATGTTGGAGGGACTTTGGCATTGTCCTCGACGTGACAATAGAACGAATACTGAATGAACGATGCGATGGCACTCGATGAATTGTTTGGACGGTGCTGGCGATGACGGAATTACGACGCTTTGTGAAGTTTAAATGATAAGGCGGCTTTGGCTGCAAGCGTTGGTAGGGGCGACGCACGCAAAAGGGCGCTTCTCAAAACCATTTATATGCATAGCTCTTACGGCTTTTCAATTTAATTTCACAGAATTCGATGAGACCACAAAACCGCCATCGAATACAAGGTGCTTCTGATTTCACTGGAACTCTGGTCGAAATTCGTTGAAAGCTTGCCGCGAAATCAATCCAATGATAGAGTGCGAATAGTGCCACTCATGTGGGAATAATATTTGAGATGAGCCAATTGTGTGAGGGAAATCTTGCAATTGCGAAATTTGTGTGCTAAATTTGGTTTTTGTTCTTCACATCGCGAAAGCCGATTTCATGTCTGAACCTCAGACGGCGTCTGCAAGAGAAGCCACAGCTAGTCCGTCAGTTTTGAATCGAAATTCAAGTAATTCCAAAATCCTTAATAATTTCCCAAGAAAAGCAGTCCTTGAGAAATCATCTTAGGAATTTTCTACATCTCCATCTCCACTCAGCGCAGGTGAAACCCGAGGATAATTCATCTCATTGAGACGGCAAAAAGTTCATAAAAAATTCATCCGAAAATACTTTTGGTCAGAATGCCAAGCTCATCCAGCAAGACTCTGAATTCCACGAAACGGTCATCAAATCATCAGCTCGACCTACCTGCAACGGTGACATCTCCTCTTTTTCATCGGTCGTTGGCCAAATCTGTTTCAATGCGATTATGGCTTCATTACAAAATTTCAGTCCCATCACCTCTTCATCCTCGCGGCCATATCTGGAACGAAGCAAGCAAACAATTTCATCACCACTCTGACAATTTTGCCGTCCCTCATCAAACAGATCGCACAGTGAAACCACTCGAACTCCCCGCAATTATTTCCATCGAAACCAACGGTTGCCGCTTCAGCAAATTATCACTTGACGAACTCACCGTGAAACTCGTCTCGTTAAAAACTCAATTGAAAAACAATCTCTGGCAGTTACCAACATTCCCCTCTGCGTGCCAGCTCTCCCCTCGGCCGAATTTTTCAGTTTCGCCGTGTAATTAAATCAAAAGTATTTTTTCAACTTTTTTATATTCGTTTTGATGACGACGATAGCAATAACAACAGAAAGACTAGCAAACCAAACGGCAAAAAGCGGAAAAATGCCGAAAAAAAAGTTTTAATTTGGAAAATTGGAATCATTGCTCTGAGTTCCGTTTGAAGCTTTGGGGCAAAGAGAAAATGAAATTTCCATTTTGTTGGAAACGTAAACGTCAAATCAAATGCATTGTGTTGCATTGAGTACCCGTTGAGGGAATTGACCAACATTGGCTGGTGGCTATAAGCTACTGCCATTCTTCCCTTTGATCGGTCGAGCATCGCCAACTCAATCCCCATCGGAAGCCCATTGGGTAATGCAAGCACAATTTCCTCAAGCGAGAAAGGTCAAATAATCCAAACGGTACAATGCACACGAGACAAAATCGCATTCCATTTCATTCTCAACGTTTCCAGTGCGAACACAAGTCAATTTTCCCTTTGCTTTGTTTTGTATGTGTAGGTACGCGTGTGCGAGTGTCTGTGCGAGTGGCAGCTGTCTGTGCTAACGATAATTGATTCAGAATTGAATCTATTCAAATGACTACTCGTTCCGATTGTGACTTTTCTGCGTTGTGCATGCTCCTGACGGGTTGTGGGTTTGTTTTGATCCGTTTGCGAGACGAGTTTCATCAAATAATCTTCAATTGGAAAATGGTTTATTTCGCGACGCGACCTTGTTTCGAATAAGACAAGTTTAAAACATCGCTCATTTTGACGTTGGGACGAAGTGTCTTTTGGGTAATCCCGCATTGACATCCAGGATTATCGAACATGGGTGACGCACACAGCCAGACACCAACCCCATGCTAACGAAAAGCTGTAATTATTCGTTTATGCAAATGTTTACTCACCGAAATGTTAGTGTTAGTTGACCGTAAATTTTATGACTGCCAGCGTATTTCGGATCGATGTAAATAACCCCACGCAATGGTTCGACAACTCCTTGTCGGCATATTACGTCCCGAGTGCCCAAATACAATGTCAATACTGAGTTTTGTGATGTCTTTTTGTAGACTCTGTTGGCGTTGGTTGGATTCAGTTGATTTGCATGGAAAATTAAGAAGAGATTTTATTTATTTCATCTCTTTGCTTGCTGAGATTGAATCGGATTTAGGTGCTTTGTTGTTGTCGATGCGAGCATTTGGCGAGCTTAAAGCTTATTGCGAAGGGTGTGTCGGTGAACTTATCGACATCGATATATTTAAGACAAAATTATATCGTTGTCGATATGCTACGTATCAAATCATCCACGCCTTATGTTCACAATCCTTCTGATTAGAAGAATCTCGCATCCGCGACCGCAGTGTTCCTGTCTCGCGGTCAGGCAACTCGAACAAAACCATAAACCCATTCCAGCTCAAGCTCCAAAGGAATCGGTTAAAATCGTCTTCGACAGCAGAACGATAAACATTCAATCAGATTAAACTAAGCATGCTTGCTCGTCAGCATGTTTTCTTTCAACTGACGGTGCGATATTCAAAAGAACGAGTAAACGACACGATTATCGATTCGACGAAGGGGATCAGCAATTGAGCCATTTCCACGAGGTAATTTTAAAACGTTGAATGGATGAATGAATAATAAATAACATACCGTTGTGATCCGAAATCATCGTCTTTGAGCTTCCTGAAATTAGAATAATTCATTTTCCCCATTGAATCTATGCCTCTGTGATACATATGTATGATGGTGTGTGTTTGTGTGCGTGTGCGGGTGTGTTCGTAATTCGTGTTTTTGCGGTGAAATGACTGCAAACGGGGTTTTTCTAACGAAGAGCTTTTGCGATGCGAATCATATCGATTTTAATTCTATTAGCGTTTGCTGGTTCAGCTGAGGTGAGTTGGTAGCCGTGGGATGGGGTACAGGTGTTGTGGCTGAAGCAAATGCGAGGGAACATTTACAGGTGATTACATTGGTGAGTGTTGCTTTGAAATGTTTCTAGATGATTTCTACGAGATTGATGATGAAAATATAACATGACATTTTTCGTTGATTTTCACGGTAAAAGCGCTTTCATTCCAGAAAATCAGTTCCTGCCTTTATGGGAATTATCTTGTTGATTCGACATCTGACAGGGAACTCACATCGACAGAGACTTTCCAAGGAAAACATTTCTGAAGAGTTGAATTTCGTTGAAGGCGCTTGTTTCTCTTCATCTCGAATAATTGGTTAATCCCCTTGACTTGTTCGAAATAGAATGAATCGAAGCTGCACCTGCAGTCAGCAATTATAGTTTCTTTTCAATATCGACAATCTGTTTGTGGGGTTGAGAGCACTTGAAATCGACGAAATTAGTTGTGCACAACTGCGATCTTCAATATTCGCGCTGTTTGTTTCATTACAGCTCCAAAGGAACCCCCATTCCTTGCAAGCGCTTTGAAAACTCAACGATCTTTTTAGAGTGATTTCATTATAATCTCAAAGTCTTTCGCGAAATTACTGGACCGATTGAAGAGCTCATCATCATCCCACAACGCGTAAGCAGTCACTTGAATAAATCCTGTCGACAACAACCCGCTCGAGAGCGATTCATAATTTACCTGAGATCAGGAACAGATGCCTTTGTTATCTCATCGTTATCAATTCCAGTCAGCATCGCGGCAACAATTTTCGATTTACGTTTTCAATTGCGATTAATGTGATTCTATGTTCGAAAGAACAATGGCCGAATCGATTGCAAAAACACAATCCACCGTCAAGAGCAGTCTCGTTCAATGCGATTTTACATGCTTGAATGTTCACCAGTTGCTGGGACTTGGCGCACACAACGAAACCACTTGACGATTCAACATAACCGTTTATATTCTTGCCAGCACTTTGAATTCATTCATGAAAATACGATGTGAGGAACAACGCCAACACTTTGCCGTCGATTATTTGGCCAGTAGTTGAATCGTCGTCACTATTATCCGGGACGAACGCTCGCACCTCTCATTGACGACATCTCGTGTTGTAATCGAACAATTGAACACAGAGGTGATTGTAATTATTTTTTCATTCGGGATTGAGATACGGCTTGCGTGGGACGTCGGGGTTGTTCTGCAACAGATAATCAATTATGAGTGTGTGGGTGCTGGTGGAGGTGAGGCAAAGGAGAATCTAAAAATGGATTTCTATTTTTGGATGTGTGTTTTCGGAGGGCCGTTTTTCCTTCGTCACGACGGATTTAATAGATTCAATGGGATTCACAGTAGAGCTTCCCTTGATGGCAGACCAGAAACCAGTCCGAGACCTTCGAAAAGCGGCTTCCGAAAAACCCCGGTCCCCTCGATAATTTTCAAGTGGATCACAAAATTAGCGAGAAAAAGCCTTTCAGCTTCCGGCAATTGTATTATCCCACGTGATTGAGCAAAGCTTGTCTATCGAAATCGGTCGAGAGAGCATTTGACATTCAATCGCTGTTTGTCGTTCCACTTTTGGCTGTGACTCGCAAACAGTAACGGAACGATAACCAATATTTGCCGTTGGCAAAATGTTGACTCAATTCGAAAACGATGCTTCGTATCAATTCCATCGAATTCATCGAATTCAACGCACATATCAACAAGCGCACCGTCATCGAAAATGCCATTTTAATCGCATCTCGACGAACCAAACAAATATTGAACGTTTCGGGCATTTCCGCAACGACGAATGGTGGAGCAAGTGATTGAGACGCACGGACGAACGATGTGGTACAACAGGCGGCAAACAAACTAATGGGTTTTCAATGAGGCTGATCACAATGAAGGTTTCGATTGTGGTCGGAGGTAGAATGATTGGAACGAGTAGAGGGCATTTTCAAGGCATTCACGATCAACGTGATTCATTGTTTGCCTGCGGTGACGCCATTATTGTGATTCAATTAAATTTCATGTAACGTTGCACCGCAACAGGCGCAGTAATTTGTTTTAAGCTTCGAGAAGACGCTCGTCAAATGCAATAGCAAAATGTGCTGGGCTTAGGTTTAATGCTCGAAAGGAGAGCCTCCAAGTTAGAGGGAAAGCATCAATCTAATTATTTCGTTTCGAACATTGGCTGCTTTTGATCGGAGAATCCTGACCCTTTGTTTGGCTCATTCTATTCATCTTTGGTCATCACAAATCGTAATTAAACTGATGGAACTCCTCCAAATCGGCCATATCAAAGCAACCGGTCCTGTTTGACTAATGACAAAACGCTCATATTTCATTTGGGTCATGATTGATCGATCGTTCCGATGGAAGGGTTCTAATTGTTCAATTTGTATTGTATTCACTTTGTTTGAGGGATTGTTTTGTCAAAACAAATATGGTTGCCCGAGCTTGACGATTGGAAGGCGGCCGCTTTCGAAAAGCATATCAAATTTTAATCGAAATGTCGTCGCGGCCAATCAACTTGTCCCCCCGAATTGAATCATCACATGCATTTTTCAATCGACGACGACTATTCACCCCATCGACAAGCATGATTTTGATTTCATATGGCGTTAATTGACACAATTTCGATTGAGAAAAATTGCTTATTTTTTTTCATCGTAATTTTTTCCACTAAAAATAACGTTCGATTGGTTCACGTGAATCGTTGCTCCCTCGTGATGGAGGCTTCAACGTTGGGGGAAAACCTAATTTAGGTCAGGCATACGGTGGTGATGCTCCTATGCGGATATGTCGATGTTAGTAGACTGGCAGCAACAATGTGCTGTTGTCGTTGTCTTCGTCCGCTTCGTCGCCGTCGAGTAAACAATAGTTTTCATTTTGCTTGCTGCGGTGCGGTTCGAAACGTTGGTGAGAAAGCGGTGGAATTGTGGGCGTGCTGGTTTGATTTACTTTCTCTGAATTGCTCCACCGACTGGCGACGAGGACGACTACAATGACAACAAATAACATTTTGTTTTACAAAAGTTTGTCGTAGATGTGACTTTGCTGAACAGCTCTTTCGTGTTCGTCGTTTCGGTAAATATTATTCTAATAAATTTATTATGTGAGTTGCAATGCGGATCGAACGAACAGGTTTATGGAGAGAGTTGCATTTTGTTGGGTTGTAGGTGTGGGGATTAGGCTACGTCAGTTGGATGTGAAGCGATGGGTGGCCGATTGTGGGGTGGAAAGTTAATAGCGGATTGTGAATTGGAAAATTGTCATCTGGAATTCGTTAAACGGAAAATGAGGTGAGTTTAGGGTGACGGGAGTTCAGACGAAATGAGGTGAGTTAAAATTCCACCAGTGCTGTGCAGCGAAGCCAAATGATATCCCCGAAACCGCCTCTCCACCAACATCCACCTCGGCAATCCTAATGCTAGCCCTAAATCGCGACTAACCCCGAGATAAACGCCCGATCAATCATCCACACCGGAAAAAAATCATTCACCCGTCGTCCGATTCGACAGAACTCCATCAAATTCAGTCAAAGCAATTCCATCATCATCAAAATGCCTTTCAATTTCCCAACAAAAAACGATTCTAATTGCCGTTCACATTCGTCCAACCAGCTCGCGCTATTTATCCAAACGTTTCAATTTGTCAGACAAACACCGTCATGTAAACAATGTCGGCCAACGGAAACCTCAAATAACAACAAGTCGGATGGAAAAAAGGAAATTGTGAGAGAACCCCATGAGGTTTGCGTGAGAGACGCCAATTCGATTCGTTTGTGATCGATGGTCGACCGCAAATGATAAAGCTTCGAACGGAGCATTGGCATGTCTAGTTGGTGGCTGCGTCAATCGTTGCCGCTACCGCACGCCACTGCTACCAGTGTCGCAAACAACACATTTCGATATCAAAATTAATAAATGCTGTCAACAAACGTTGTTTTGCCAATTAAATATTCATGAAATGAAAGTAATTAAAGTTCTGTTTCGGGTTTCAGGTGAGCTATTTTGATAGCAATGATTGACATGACGACGACAATTGTCGGGAGTATGCAAGCCCAATTCCACTCGAGATAGCCGATTAGCACAATCTGCTCGAGAGATGTCATTCAACGGCTCTATGCAAATTTCAACTCTGGAGTGTCAATGCTACCCATTAGAGCCCAGCCAGCCCATTGCGCCTATCGATTCGGTGTCACTCAAAACTTTTCGCAGCTAAACGAAAGCCCTGTTCACTCTGCCCGGACAGCCCACTCGAATTCAAACCGCGTTAATGCACGCGTCGACAATATGCCAATGGCATAATCAATTTTCCCGAATTTCCATCAAACCAACCGGTTGCCACGTATGGGCTATGGGTGCTGGTTCCGGTGATTGAGCTCGTACCATACACAACTTGCCAAAGGCAATTTGAAAATTAATATTTCTCACATTCGACGGCACACCGCATGAATTCCATTCGATTCGCACCGTGCGAGAGCCCGCGCGTATCCAATATTCTGATGTTAATTAAGTAGTTTCGATGTTGTTTGCAGCGCAATGTCGGTACGGGAGGTCGTCGTCTGATCGATTCTGATCGAAATCAAAGGGTGCCAGCCGGAAAAATCAGCTCAATCGACTCCCAGCACGATACACACCAATCCATCGTTCGTTGGAGGCACTGATGAATGATTAATCTAAAAATATATCGACCGCTCGTCCACCTCTTGATGCACACGCAAATCAAATGGAATGGAAATAGCAATCGGAATTGCAGCCGCCGTCCGAAATGAATTGACTTTTCTGTTATTTACGTTTTGCAGTTTGCGACGAGGTTAATTAGCATTTTCCATTTTGTTTGCTTTTAAAATCACATAAATTCAGTCTGCAGTCGACCCAGTGGCCGACAGTTGATTCGTGAGGTTGCATCGAATAGTCGATTCGAATGCTTTGAGTTGCACGAATGAATGAATGGGTCGACATGGAAATCACTAAAGCAGTGTTTTGGGGTTGTGCTTGTGGAAACTAACGGTAACCGCACAACGATCGACTTTATTTTCGATTGCGTCTGTTTGAGAGACTGACGTTTCTCACAGTTGCCAAGCGCTGTGCGAAAGTGGTCAGGTGCTCTAAAGTGTGTTCAATTAAGCTGGTTAACAGCATGAATGAATGAGGCCAGAGATTACATAGGAAATCTTTGAATGAATTTCAGTTGCGTAGGAGCAGTTCAAGCCTTTGAGGGTAGTGCCAATCCATTCATCGAGTTTTGAACGGAGCATTAAATCGTATAGGATTACCCCGGAAATCAGATGTTTTTAATCAGATTCTCGTAAATTCAGCTCAAGGCAAACCGAATAACCTTTGAACACTTTTATCCCGATCTTCAAGTGCTTTTAATCCCTTCCCAAACACACACACGCTGTCGGGCGAGCGTTTTCCAGCCATTCGTCGAGACCCCCGCTACAAGCGCGCAGCTATCCCCATGGAGCGCCATACAAAACTGGATTATTTGTTATTTCAATGATGAATTCCCTGACGGTTCTCCTCCTGCAAACAGCATGCGATACTCAAATGAAAGCAAACTGCAAAAACTTTGTTACAATCTTGGCAAGAATCAAAATGAAAGGCTTGCATAAAGTCGTATTATGGCGCATTCATAAAATGTTGTAGAGAAAATAATGCGAATACGAAAGAATGAGCTTAGTTTTTCTTTCATTAAATATATACGCTATTTGCGCGCTCTACAAAATGGCCAGACAATGTTGCATTTGGTCGTACGTTTTGCGCGATAAAGTTTCATCAGAAAAGCGCGACGTGAATGGGGGGTTTACCGTCAGTCGTAGATGCATGCAATTTTAATCAGGGCAGAATTCGAAACATGCTGAAATTGGGAAAATGAAAATTCATGGTTTGCGGGTTATGTGGTTAATGCCACGTTGATTATGCCGACGCATCAATGTGTCGATGATGAAACAGGTTTCAGCCAATTGATGAGTAGCAAAACTCATCAACGAATCGAATTGGATTGTTGACGTAAATTGATTGATTTTGTTTTTCGGGTGGAACGAAACAGACGTTGTGGATTTCGTACGAGAGATTTACATTGTCGAGCAAGTTCCATGGGAATTGCCTGACGAGATGACTGCGGGGAATGGATGTCGGGAAGGGATTACAATTGTCAAAAATAGCACCGAAATAACAGCCATAAATCACGAGCGTCTATCAAATGACGAACTTCTCAGCTGCTTATCGAACAGCAGATGAGTTTTTATCTTGTTTCTGCTGTGTCACACCTCGGGGGCTTTTGTTCGATCGGCTGAAGCTTTTTTTCGATTTTCTTTTTTATGAATGGCGACGGTGGTCTGTAGCCGATTCCCCCAGTTTCCCCCCAAGGTCGGTCCACTTGCAAAATCGCAATCGAATCGACTTGAAAAGCCTTTTATCAAACATAAACATCTTGTCTCTCACATTTCAATGGAAATACCAAGCATTCATTCCACCAGAGAAATGCACGTTGTATGCATTTCCCATTCAATCCCTGAAATCCTAAAAAAACGCCATGCATTCACAACCAACTCTACACCATAAGCCCATTTCAGAAATACGAAACTCACAATTGAATAAATTGAATGGAATTCATGCTTTGTGAACCTTTTCCGCATATTTTCCATTTCGCTGCCTCGTGCACAAAGGTATCTCCGTTCTCATTCATTGCCATGTCGAATGACAGACGAACCTCGAGGAACGCTCGAATTGCTTTCCAAATTGCATGAATTATGGGAATTTAGTGGATGCGTTCGTTCATTTTCAAATGTACGACTCCATTGAAAATCACAATTAATTAAATCGAGGCGTGAGCAATCAGCTGGAAATTAACTATCTCGAATTTCTACGCAGGCTATGATTCGGTTGGTCATCAATGCGTACCGAACAAAACACATGTAATTCCAACCGAATTGCCATAAACGCCGCCATAATTCATTTGTGCTCGCGCGACCGTTTCTGTTCATCCGCTCGTTCATTATCGTTTAATGGGATCGCAATTAACCGAATCGTTAGCAAACGGAAAATTATGGAAATCCATTGCGACGCGTTCACGCGGATGGATGCGCGACCTCCGCCGGTTACAACCAAAATAGTGCCGTTCCGAAAAATTGATGCTCCATAAATTCCGCACGAAAGAACGATATTTATTGCTTGAAGCATTTTGGCGTTTGTGGTTGTGCGTGGTTGCTGATGGTTTTTCCGATGGAAAAGCGGGTTAGCCAAAAAGGGCCATTAATCACATTGCCGTGCAAAAAAGTGTTTAATGAGCCATCTGCCGATGGACGTCTCGCCAAGACGATGCGCAATGCTAATTGATGTTTTGCCGTGCGGGTGGCCGGCCAAAGTCTGGCGAACCGACTACGTCAACAGTAAAGAAAATGCTCATGCAGCGAGATCCATCAAACAATAAACAAGGATGCTTCGACAAATAACTGTCATTTCGGCTGATTGAATCAACAATGGCCTACGTGCGATTGCAGAGGAAATACCAATTACTCGATATCCGATTCAATGGGCGTCCCAAAATGGAATGTCTCGTAAATGATGACAGCGAATGATTCCATCCGGACGAAAATAGAATGAAAATCCGGTGAACGATGTGCACGACGTTGTGCGACCAGTGCATGGGGACCCAGGGGGGGATGGCGAGGGTATTGTTTTGCTTGAATCATTGAAAATCGATGTTTCGATTCCGCAATGCCGAACATCCGAACGCTGCCGGAAACGATTATTTATGCGCCGCATATTCCCTATTTTTTTTTGAGCGCCTGAAAATCGTTGTGTGAGCGCTAAATCCACACAACGGCTTTGAGCGGTTATGCATGACATTCTCGTGACTGCGGTCGTTGGTTCTAGTTGAAATGTCCATTGAATCGAAAGGCACTTCATCGAACGACTTTTACTCGTTTTTGTGACATTTTCGACGACACTCGATGTGTCACAAGTGGATTCGGGCAACGGTGAATGTTCTTCAACGAAATACCATCGAATTCCGCCAACGGCGATGGAATTTCATAGCAATTGCGAAATAATCAGCTGGAATGCCATCGAACACGATGAACAAACAGAAGTTCTTTTTCGCTTTTTTTCATTTTTTTTTTTTTTTTCATTTTTCGGTCTGATACTGCGGTGCTTGCATGTTGTGAGATTTGTGTGTTCGATCAACGACGAAGACGACGACGACGACAAAGACGATGTTCCTGAAAAATCTGTGTCGCGTTTTGTGTCATTGTGTATCGCAATCTTGTCATCGACATTGTCGTTGGTGTTTGCCTCCTCGTCGCCCTCGTCGTTCTCCTGCTCATTCACCGTCGTCGCTCGCTATAAATAACAATTCTAAAATGACGTATGGGACCGACGAACCAAACATTGGAATAATCAAACAAGAAAAATACGAGAAAATTTTGATTTCAGCAAAAACAACAAACAAACGATTTGGAAAAAATAATACGGTTTTCTCTCTCGCTGTGCCGTGACATTTGCCTGTACGGTTCGAATTTCGCTTGTTTTCGTTTGAATTTTCGGATTCTTTTTGTTGCTGATGCTCGCAGGCAACGAGCCTTGTCATTATTTTAATGTACCGCCGTCGTTCGTCTGGCAGGTACTTGTTATGATCGTATGGCTATTTATTATTAACGATGATTGGTGTCTGGACGGGTAGCGTGTCGTCATTGACTTCTGACTCCGTGGCGGTGCTGTCATCTACGAATGGATTACGATTGTAAGCAACTTTCGGCCGTTCCTTTCCTTCGATTCTTATCGTTCTCTGTCGAATATTGCATCGAAAATTCGAGAAAAATGTCAACCAAATCGATCTTGATGAATCACAACCGAACTATGTCCAAGCCATCCCTTTGCCCCGCCAGCTAGCCACCAATGGTTTGGTAATTCACCCGTCCTTGCCTTGACAGAAAACTTCGTTCCGAACAAAACAAAGTCGACAAAACTCAAACACGATTCCGACGGGCGGCCGGAACAAATTTTGACGATTTTTCGAAGGCAAATTTTGTGAAAACATTTGCTCGAAAACTTTACTCATTTCCGGGATTTGGGCATCCGGTCGAAAAGTAAGACAAAAAAAAAATCACTGCGCTCAACGGTAAAACCGATATATAGATATTGTAGATATTCCGTTGTGGCGAACTTCATCTGGAAGCACCTGCAACGCAATTGCTTGATGACCGAGCGATATCGACAGCGTCGATCAATCATTCCCGCCCACGCCCACACCGAATGCAAGCGACTTTGTAACAACCGTCATAACGCCGATCAAACTCAAATCCCATGTCCAATGCATTTGCGAAATCTCAACCGCACGACACCACAAACGTCAAATCAATAATGAATCAACAAATAACCTGCCATTCGCGTCATGACTGTTCATTTGCTGAGCAATTTCTAGATTGCATTTCGTGGCAATGTTTGTTTTTTGGGCGGAATTTGTGAGTTGTGTTTGCGCAAGAAATGGAATTTCACCACCCGCCAGTGAAATTCATCGAATGAGGTGAGGTTGATTGAGGGAATGCTCTATGCGAAATGACAAAAAGATCAAGCGAATGGGAAATGCCGTGAATTTCGAGAGAAATGCTTGAGGAAAATAACGAATGCGTCAACACGACCGCATTTTGTGGAAATTCATATTTTCCAATCGATCACGACAACCCCGTTCGAATACACCTTTGGTCGGACATTGACGAGGATGGCAAAAGAAGAGAAAGCGTGCAAATTCGATTGTGTGTCCAACCGTCCCGGCTGACCCACCGGGGAATACTTTGTGAGGTCGGCCATTCCCGCCTACGTCATGAGTTTCATTTGCCCACAAATCCCCGAACTGAGCCTCGTTACGGTCGAATCTAAATATCGGTGATTTTCAACCGCAATTTCATTGGTTCGGGGTGAGTTTTGCGGCTGCTGTTTGAAGGTCGACGGGCAGTTTTCCTCGTTGTTTTCAATTAAGTATCAACAGCGCTAAACCGTTGCCCATCATCACGCTAATGAGCACCGCAGAATGGGTAATGTAATGCATTCAGCCATCGACACGGTGTAACATTCGACCGCGTTTTCCGTGTAATTTGCCATCCATCACGACAATAATGGGCCACCCACAACTGCAACATTGTGGCGGACCGGAATGATTTGCTCATTTCCCCGCTCAAAACGTACCCGAGTCTGTGTCGTTTGAAGTCTCACTTAAATCCGACACAAATCGATTTTCATTGAGAATTCGTCACTTTTTGCCGTCAACTGCCTTTTTTTCTCCGGTCATGAATGCCACAAGCTCACCAAGCGATCACTGATAAAATTCGTTCTGTGACGGTTTTCACTTCACTTCAACACCTCACATCCGACCACAGCCGCAGATTCAATAGTGTCTCATTAAAGCTCGACGGCGCGCAAGCAAGTTCGTGTTGATGGAAAAATTCAAACAATTTTTGCGAACAATTCTCGTGAAAACGCGATTCAAACGAACGCAACTCCGTGAAAATCCATTCCGAACTGACGGACAAGTTGTGAAAGCATGAGCATTTATACGATTCAAGTGGAAAACCCGAGCAAACTGAATGGAAAATCGCTTCTGCCACACCGACGACGACACCGTCGACACAATATCGACGACACAGCATCGACACGAATCACTCCTCTCTCACTCGCACGCTCTCTTTCTCCGCCCGAAGGGGAATTTCCATTTCGAAAGGAATTGTTGAATGTTTTCTTCGGCGTATCGCTTCGCATTGTCGGTGATGCGATGCATTTGCCGTTTATTCAAGACTTTGTCTGGCTGTTTCACTCGTCCCGAATGACATTCCGTGCGGTATGTTTCTTTTGAAGGAATTTCGCAAATTTTCAATGAAAAAAAAACTTTTGTCAATTTGTCGTTTTTGAGATAAAAACTGCCGCTGGGCATGACGTAAATAAATGGGATGACAAGGTGAGGCTGGCAAGGAGCAGAAGGGGAATCCAACGAAACTTTCTGAAGCCGTTCAGCGGGCTAAGATTCGACTCATAACCCAGTCAGTTTTACAGCCCACCGGATGCCTGCAAGGCCTGGAACTTAATGAAAGTATTTTCGAATGGATACCCCAATTAAATGGAGTCGCACCCATGGAAACTGGGCCAGTTTATGACATCTCAATATTGCAAAACGTCAGACCACCGAAATAAACAATTCAATTATCGTTCCAGTGTTGGCCATTTCACTCGACTCGAAATGAAATACAAACGAAATCGATTGGAAATCGAATGATATCATTTCGGGATGGATCATTTGGGCGATGAATGACGTCAGTCACTGTCGGCACGGTGAATTGAATCGAATTAAATCGAGTTGAATGGTCTGGTTGGGAGGTCGCGACCGCTTCGGGAGAGGAGTAATTAGTTTAATTTGTTGGGAAATTTGATAGCCGACGCTGCAATTTGGACAGATAATGAGTTGAAATTTGCAAATTACGACGAAATTCATTGATGATTTTCGACTGGAAACGAAGCCGGTTTCAGAGAAACGCCAGACGCCATCTACAATGTATGTACGAACGAAAGTCATTTGGCAAAAGATTCTGGCCGAATCAAAGTTTTCGCAAGGGAAAAGTTGACTGAATTTTCGCTAAAACTATTTTCGATATTCTGCATGACTTCCGAAGCAGAATTCAGTAACAAATTGCTTTTGCTTGAGCACGTTCGTCGATGAAATCGGATCATTTTAAGTACCGTTCGACAAGTAAGCTCTCAAACGGCTCTCGATGAAACTTTGACGGGGAGAATTCACTTGGCGGGAATCGCAAAAGAAATTTTAATTCGATTTGAAATCGATTCGGCATCGATTCGAGAATGCGCTCGGGTGAATCACGTTTGATGCTCAACCGAAATGCTTTATTCCCCCTGCTCGCGATGGCAACGATTTCGTCATTTCAATTCGAGAGCTTTGTTTTCTCGCTTGATGCTGGAAGAAATGAATGATTTGATCAAGACCTCTCTTTCTTTTCCCTTTCAAAAGTCAAATAATCAAAGCGTCCCTCCCTCGGCTATCGCACTCAATCGACTAAAGGAATTTTTCTTGAAGAAATCCCTTCCGAAAATAGAATTACAAAAGAACGTATTCGCGGTGATTGCGCCATTACGAATTCACGTCTCCGTCGTGGAGCGGCTTTCGAATGAAACCTTTGGGACCGATCCATTTGCTAATGAAAATGCGCGCATCAAAATAATCTTCAGCAGTAAGTAGAAGGGCCACCTTCAACCAAAAGGATGGCCAGTACAGTGGCCGACTAATCGAATTAGAAAATCATTGTCAATTTGGCGAATGACGGTCCCGAAGTTCGTCAACCGAATGAAGCACGGTAGACCGTGCTTCGCACCAAATCGAGTAAATTTCGAGAGAATCTCGAATCAAAAATAGAAGCGCAACGTTCGAAATCGTAAGTACTGCAAGCGGCCAGCCACCTGTTAGTTGGCTGCGGCCACGCAGGCAAATTCATTATCAATGCAATTCACAGAAGCCATTATCACTGACCCACTGCGACGGCGGCGCATCGTCAACTTCTGAAAATAGATCGCGACGCTAGCCGATTGATCGATTGATTGCCAAAAAACGGATCGATCGATATCGAGAGCACTTTGCACACGAGTCATCTCACTCGAACAGCATGAGAGGGAATAGCATGGCCGATGTCTAAACGATTTTCGATCCTTCTACGGTCCGCCACACTTTCCATTGTCGTTCGACAGACCTTCGATGCGGTTGATATAAGACAAAATCGCACCGTCGTCGCTCAGTGAGTTTGTGCCAGAGGTGCTGATCGGTCGTTTGTGTTTGCTTGAAATCGCTTCGAAAAGAAATCAATCAAAATGTGTGACGATGATGCGGGAGCTCTTGTGTTGGATAACGGTTCGGGCATGTGCAAGGCTGGATTCGCCGGTGACGATGCACCACGTGCGGTATTCCCATCGGTTGTCGGTCGGCCACGCCATCAAGGTGTGATGGTCGGCATGGGCCAAAAGGATTGCTACGTTGGTGATGAGGCGCAGAGCAAACGTGGTATTCTGACGCTGAAATATCCCATCGAGCATGGAATCATTACAAATTGGTAAGTGTGGATTTGGCCTTTGAAGAAAAGTCACTTTTCTCATAAATCCGTTCTTCGCCAGGGATGACATGGAAAAAATCTGGCATCACACATTCTACAACGAGTTACGTGTGGCCCCCGAGGAACATCCAACGCTGCTCACCGAAGCTCCACTCAATCCAAAAGCGAATCGCGAGAAAATGACACAAATCATGTTCGAGACCTTCAACTGCCCAGCTGTGTATGTCGCTATCCAAGCTGTGCTGTCATTGTACGCTTCCGGTCGTACCACCGGCATCGTTTTGGATTCTGGTGATGGTGTTTCTCACACCGTACCAATCTATGAAGGTTATGCCTTGCCTCATGCCATCCTTCGTTTGGATTTGGCCGGTCGCGATCTGACGGAATTCCTGATGAAAATCCTCACCGAACGTGGCTACTCCTTCACAACGACCGCTGAACGTGAAATCGTGCGTGATGTCAAGGAGAAATTGTGCTATGTCGCCTTGGACTTTGAGCAAGAAATGTCACAGGCAGCCGCTTCATCCACATCGGACAAAAGCTACGAATTGCCAGATGGTCAAGTGATCACCATTGGCAATGAACGTTTCCGTTGCCCAGAGGCATTATTCCAGCCATCATTCATCGGCATGGAATCCGCTGGCATTCACGAAACCGTCTACAATTCAATCATGAAATGCGATGTCGATATCCGCAAGGACTTGTATGCCAACACTGTACTCTCCGGTGGCACCACCATGTATCCAGGTATTGCTGATCGTATGCAGAAGGAAATCACCTCTTTGGCTCCATCCACCATCAAAATCAAGATCATCGCTCCACCCGAACGCAAGTACTCTGTCTGGATCGGTGGCTCCATCTTGGCATCGCTCTCCACTTTCCAGACGATGTGGATCAGCAAGCAGGAATACGATGAATCTGGCCCAGGCATCGTGCACCGAAAATGCTTCTAAACGACAACCGTACGGCCATCGCCGCCGATTGGCATTTATCGAATTTTTTATCATTTTTTAAAGAAATTCTTTGTCATGCGGCGTGCATGATGTCGAATAAACAGCAAGAAAATGGAATATGTGGTGGTTTTCAATCAGACTTGTCAGTGTAGCTCTCTCCCCCTCAACACTTTCCCCCGTCGCAGTTGTCTGTCATATGGAAAACGGATTGTGGGCTCATGCAAATCCCTTTAATGGATTCTTCCAAAGCCGATTTCCTCTCGGAAACAGGTCCGCGTAGTAAATGCTTTGGGATTTGATTTTCTTTTCTTATTTTCTGGAGAATTTTCCACTTGAAATGCCAAATACGCAAAGCCGATGAAAATCCTTCGGGTGAAATGGCACGGCTGTCATAAACGGTTTGAACAACCGTCGGTGGCATAAAAATGGCAATAATCAAAATGGCCAATTGAATTGGGCCCGAAGCAGCAATCGCCATCAAACGGCTGACTCATTCGAAGTGTCAGCCCACTTGGATGTCGCAACAATTAAAATGCACTCGAGACAATGAGCAAACTTTCGTGACGAGGCCCCATGCCGATGAGCGTATTTGATGTCATTGAACGCAACGCAAGCACTCAAAAGCTGTGTCATTGAATGCCGACACTGTGGAAATTCTGTAGGAAATGCCAAAAGTGCTTGCGAGCGACAACAATGCCGGCGATTGTTGCGATTTCCAAATCATTGAGCAGAGTCGATGTAGGTTTTCTCTTCCACAAACACCACTGTCATCGACGACTGACCGAGAGCCATCCATTCGGAAGCATTTTCGATTTTCGCTCAGCAAATTTAATTGGTTTTCCAGATTTCGATCGATTGGCAGCACCCCCACTCAGCGTGGCGTGTCGCCATATGACTCCTTCGACATTTCACAGCCGCTTTTCCTTTGATCTCAACGTTGATTTCGTTGTCGCAACACCGTCGAAAATCATCAAGCGTTTCATTGTTTTCTTTGTTGTCGTCGCATGGGGAATTCTCTGAAGAAAATCTCCAATTTGAAGGAAACAAGCCGAGAATTCGATTCGATGCCAGGAATTTTCAATTTCGGTCGTGATACGGCGCTTGGAGCGATCAAAGCGACGGAAGAAACATTGAATCGGTGCATTTCCATTGGATCAAGTCAAGCCTAATACGAGCTCAAACTGTCTTTCGATGCTAGCGACGAATACTTGGATGGTGCAAAGCGTAGCGTTTCGTTATCGATTAGTGAATGAACCACTTTGCCCTTGCAAGAACACCGGCTGCTCGTCGACGGCGACGTGAAGCGAGAGGTTTATTGAAATCCTCCTCAATGTGAAACAATGAACGACATTTCGATTCCATTCGCCTCGCAGGGAGCGTACGATATGAGCTCACGTGTTGCCAGTAAATTTTCAATGTTTCACCGTTTCGCCGATTCATTGCATCGACTCGACATGCGAAACATTGAATTGTTGCGAGAAAAAGTGCTCCATAAATTGGTTGGATTGAAATTGGCGGTTGAGGTAGGTGCGTTGACTTTTGGTGAGTAACGCTGTGGGGTCTCTTTGAAATGGCTGGTCCGCGATGGGAAGGACTTCTCGTCTCGTCTCTTAGAAGCGCAACGAGTTAGCCGCTGATTTCGAAAGTTCGAAATGGAACGGCGATACACCCTCATCCACTCCGTTATCGTTCGAAAGCCATTTGCAACGATTTCCTCGTTAGTGCTCGAACCTCAAATTGAACAATTTCCGAGAAGCCAGAATCTTCCCCATGCTGTTCGACTGATTTCATTAATCGAAAAAGGGGCGCATATCGCCCGCAATCACTCATCCCCTACTGCCCATTCAGTTCACTTTGCCGCATTCTATCCGCAAACGAATAATTTCCAAAGTGATATTTATGAAAGGAAATTCCTCGGGAATGTTAAATAATTAATGGATTTGTGAAAAGCGAAATCTGTGCAACACCGCACTCATCCATTTCAAACGGTGTAGATCTCATGTGGTTCATGTCATTTTCAATGATTTTGCTTTGCCAGCCATTCAGCCACATCTCACTCACACAACACCAAGCAGAAACAGCAATCCGAAATTTAATTGATTTATAAATAAGTGATCGCCAACTTCAGTGTAATGGAGCTTTCGCTTGGAATGTAAAGCATAAAATTTTCAAAATTAAATCGATTTATGTGGTCGTGGCTGGCGTGGCTAATTGAATTGGGGGTGCGGCTCAGAATGGTTCAGAGAATTCGCTCCAAATGATAATTGACCAGCAAATTCAGAGCGAATTCAATTGACTCGCGCTGGATGGTCATAATCAGATAAAAACTGCCTGTGGGCCATCATCAATGCGGTAAATTGTTTGAAAGCTTTCATTCTTCCAAATTCCAAAAATTATTTTCATCGAAAATCCAATTTAATTTCTTTCGAAATGCCATAAAATTCGATTAATCGGCTATCTCATTTCATTAGCCAGAATAATAGCGTGATGAAACCAACCGTCGTAAACGCAAACGCTCAATCAATAAATGAACCATTGTCATGACGAAATCATTCAATTAATCGCATTTATTTAATTTTCGCTCATTTGGCAGCCCGTATTCAATGCTAATTGCGTATCGGTGAATGCATTTGACGTTTTGAAGATTAAAGCGTCACCGACTAAAGGGTTAAATGTAATGTCAGTGAACTCGGATGAGCTCATCCGCCAACGATCTGCATGTAACATGTTGTTTTTTTGGAGGAAAACGCCGCAGAGCCAAAAACAATTTTAATTAAAATTGCATTTCAGCGCATCGCTGAATCGAGGCGTATTTTTGCCGCGCTCAAAATAATGACATCACTCTCGACATTGTTATGAAAATTAAGTTTCAGTCTAATGGGATATTCCTCGAAATGAGCATGTTTTTACAAAGCTCTCACACTCTACTGTCTCATCATTCGGTTGTAATTCAACAATAGGGTAGGTGGGCGGGTGGGCGGATGACGATGCTGCCGGTGGTGTCGAATAGCCTTAATTAATAATACATGTGCGAGGTATGTGTGAGACCGACTGTATGCATCGGATCCGATCCGATTTGGTGTTGGTTACGCTTTAGTTCCAAACGAATTATACCAAATTAATTAACACACCGCAACCAGACAATGTGCTTGCCGGCATGTAATCGTATCGGGTAACGGTTTATGGTTCGAATGAATGGCCTATGAAGCTGTTGTTTGATTCGATTGGATGAGGTCGATTTCAATCTTAGGCCTAAATAAATGTGATTTTTGGCGAATTTACATTGGAAATGAGAATTTAAGATGGAAAATTTGGAAAATAATTCCCGGGAAATTCTCATCAGATGCATTCAAATGAAGTGAATCCAGAGCTCCCTTTGTGCATGACCCCAACAGAGTCTACAATACCAGTACATCCCCGTAATTAATGTATTTCACTGGAAAACTCTTAGCTTTTCCACTTAACTTCACTCTCACGTGTTGCAAAGTTTGGATTTTCACCCACAGGCAAGTATGAATAACATCGAAGCTCGCATGGAATACTATGCCAACAGCGGATACGGGTGAAACTCATACTTTGGACGTGCGTCGCTCCTCTGAAACGTGCAGCTGAAGGAAAAGACATTTTAAAATGGTTTTTAAAATTTCATTTCAACAAAGCCCCTTTTTCGCCAAAAAGAAAAAGCTCCAGCAGAATGAATCCAATTAACCAGAAACATCGCATCGCGACACAAATTCCTCCAAAATGCTTCGAAGAGATAAAAAATGAAAATGAACAAAGAAGAAATCAGCGTTGACACTCTGAACGGTTTTCATCAGTCTCGATCGAGGAGACACACACATACATACACCCGCAAACACACACACACACCCGAACACGATACAGTTCATTCAGCATTAAATCGAGCCCAGTCACTGTGACGATGCCACCACAATCGAGTCGCAGTCGACAAAAGCATTC
>JANSTV010127039.1:0-17841 GCA_027564135.1 Lestremia cinerea
TAATAAATGGCGATTGTCAACTGGGAAAAGGGGAGTCGAGGGGATGATAGGGGTGGGGGGGCTATTGTGAAAAACAGATTGTGTCTCTCAAACGCCATGCAAACGAGGAAACAACAATGCTGCCGTTGCTCCATTGTGCATGTATTCCGCTCGTGAACAGCGATTCTAACGGGACAACTAGAACAAAAACAAAAAACAAAATGGATTTCCTTCAATTCTTCCGTCAAAATGGGGCAACATTTTAAAATAGAATTCTGCTGTCAATAATGCTCTCGGTGGAACGAAAGCATGATGAATTGCTTCTCGACGATGACGAAATAGTGCATTTCCATGTGAAAATCGCGAATCGCACTCAGCAACCGTTGAAGGTCATTTGTGACGTTTTGTGACAAATGATTATCCAATCGTCACAGGGATTCGATCAGTTTTGGTCGGAATATTGTCGAAGTGATTGAATTGAAATAATCGTGAAATGCTTTCAAACAAAAACGAGAGAAAACTTTCAATTTCCACTTCAGGCAGGGGGGGGGGGGGGCAATTCTCGCATGCACTTCGACAATATTTCGAAACACATTAGTGTTTTTTCATCGTGAACTTGACAGAAGGCGACTTGGCAGGAATGCAATGAAAGAAATATGAGGCGACGAGAAGGAAACCAACAAGCAAAAGCGAATATTTGTAATGCACTCTAGTGCATTGTTTGCACGACATATGAACGAGGTTATGTAGGACTTTCGCACATGAAGCATTCCCATGCACTCACATATACACACATACACACACATTACTGCATACACATACACACACACATACATACACTTACACAAACACATGCATACACAATCACACACACACACACACAAATGGACGCTCTCAACCCCATCGTCGTTGAAACGAAACAGCACAACCCAAATCGATGGGACCAAACGACCTTGTTTAACCTTTTCCAAAATGAAATGACTGGCACGCAAATCAACAAAATAGACTACTTGAACTGTCAAATATAGCTGAATTGTCTGTCATTCCTTCGCTGAAAGTTTGTTGGCCACTGATTTCGCTGTTGTTGTTGTTGTTGTCATTGAATGTTGTTGTTATTGCTATTGATGTTTGTCCGCTTTTGCCAATTCATTGTTGATGAATTACGAAAAGAAATCATTGTTGATAATGTTCATTGATTGCTCTCTGCACATAGATGAAGACTACTTAAATCTATTTCCGGTTTATTTACATGGTTATTACTGAAGGCGCTTATACACATACACATGCATACGTGCGAGTGCATATATGTATATGTGTATCAATCAATTGAGTATGACATATATGGGAAATATCCGTTCGTTTAAGTCTGCCGCATGCCCATTTATCAATGGAGACCGTGCACTAGAAGATACCATCACTACCATTGCCATCAACGTACTAAGCCAACCGCAATACTATGTAGTCAATGGGACTGAACATGGTTTCAGAAATTGTTAAGTAAACTTAGTGGTTTATGAACACAAAGCTTCGAATGTTGTTGTAGCTTACTCGTCTCGGTGTACGTTTGTGTGTCTGTGGATCAAAATTTTGTGGTCGCTCATTCGAAATGAAGAAACCCCAACCGAGTGTATTCTCGAGCATATCCTCTGTCTTTGCATAAACCACTGTTGAATCACACACACGTGCACACATGTACACACACGTACACACACGTACACACATGCATAAATTCACACGCATATAGTTGGTCCTAAATCACATGGCCCCCAAATCACCTATGCATGTAAATTGGTGTAAAATTGTTGGTGTTGCTCCAACTCTCCAACTCTCCAAACACGACACGACACAAGTGTTGATTGTTCAGATGATGTTTTTTGTTCCGCTTCAGTTCGAGACATTTTCAAATAAGGTTTATATTGAAAGCAAAGTGGATTTGGGAAAATCTACAAATAATCCTCCCATTCGCCTAATCCACCATAATACACATGATGGGATCTGTCAAGCATTTCGTATCTCTCTTCCGCATCGCCAATCGGTCGTCGACGCTACCGATCACCGTTGATATATGTTGCTCAATCACTGGCAGACATCTCCACCGCCACAAACTTTTTCCACCGCCACCGTCCTTGAACGCTTATGACTCACACTAAACTGACGATATGATCGACAGCCATCCGACAAGTCGACTAATCAAACATCATCCTCCGATTGCATCGATCCATTGATGATGGATTTTCCCAATTTCGAATTCGATTCGAGTCATTTGCGTTTCGGGGCCAAAGCCCCAAATTGCATTAACGACTATGATGTCGCCTAGAATGACAATGTTCAAAGCACCGTCGCAGAGTGTTTTCCCATTGTTTTGCTGATTGTTTTGCGTTGATAGACATTCAATAGGCGACAACAAAGGCATACTTTCGCCTTTTCATCGGGATAATGAATGTCATGAATAACTCATTTAAGTGTAATTTTAAGTTGTTTGCTGAAATAATAATGATGTTTTGAGTACGGTGAACATAACATGGATGCCGGATAACAAGTACACTCTACGCGCTTTGCTCTCCTCACATTTACCGTTATTCTAATTAAATTTCTTGTTTTTGTTCGGTTGCTGTTCGTTGTTGTTCCATTTTTCCTCTCGTGTTTTTGTTTTTTCAATCGCGATGCGTTGTATTTGCCTTTTCAAATGAGTTGCCATCTCCCTCACCCCTTCTCCATGACTTTTCATCGAGTTGATGTTTGATCGGAATGACGAAACGCACATTCTTCCTTCGTTGTTTTTTTCTTCGGGAAAATTCTCACTTCCACCTTTTTCCGTGGAATTTTCCCTTTCGTCTTCCCAGTCACGTTCATCTCCTTTCCAATTTGGATGCCAAATCTAACGAAATGAACGAGGGATGAAGAGACCGAGTGAGAGAGAGGGAACGTACCGGCCTCAACAATAACACCGCTTCAGAGTGCGAAGGCCATCGAACCGATTCTCAAGTGAGGGTAAGGGCCAAGAACAAAAGCAGATTGTTTCGGTTGAATTTCGGTTATTTGTTGCCCGGCCAAATTGGATGAACGTAAACGAGTTTTGTACGTGGATTGTAGAAGGAGCTGCATAAATTACCGTTGTTTCGTCCAGGATTTCAATCGCATTGTGTTTTAAAATTGACTTGACGTTGAACAGAATTAACCTTTGACCTTAGCTAAGGATATGAGACTTGTTTGGCCGATCAGTCTTGACTAGAAACGATCCACATGCTCTTTGATGATGACAGACACGGTTGATGGACCGTCGTGGGTGGGTAATGTCGGTTCAGATGGTGGCAGCTTTAGCGTCGATTCCGAATGTTATTCGAATGTGATGAATGTCGAACACTTCTAATGATCACATGTCAATGAAGCATTACTGTTTTTATGGCCATCAATAAAATGGGAAAAACTGATGATGAAGAAGAAGAAACAACCGAAAACAGCGCACACACGCTGGAATTGTGTGAACCAAAAGCGTTGAGAGGAGAGAGGAGACGAAGAAGGAGTAGAAGAAGAAGCCCACCAGCAACAGCGAAAGGGAGAAAGAGCAGTCAATTTTCGTGCATTTTATTTCCGTTTACGATTCCACTGATACCAAACGTCGCTTGCAGAGTCTTCCGTAGGCTGTTTTGTGAATAAATTTATGGTAGTTTCAGTTCGCACAATAAAAATGAGCCAAAGCAAATAAAAGCACACACATTGATTTCATTGTGTATTTGTTGTTTCGCTTTCGGTTTGGATATTCCGGGTATTTCGTCGATGATTCGAGAGCTGTCGACCTGAATCCATGACGATAACCATGGCCTGAGCAATTTATCATCGAAACGAACAATCATCCAAGTGAAATAAATATAAAAACCAAAGCACATGACACACAATGTACTTATATCATAAATCTATCGATCGAATACGTGCTGAGATTCTCCAACCGGCGAAAGGCGCCCATGTTAATGAAGTATTACGGTGTGTGCTGTATGGTGTGCCCTCTCTCATCGGAGTCGATCTTTTAACAATCCATCACAGTTGGGGGGCGGGGCGTGGAAACGAAATTATGACAACAATTATGGGCCAACTATTGTGAATTGCGGAACGGCCAGCATCATAGTTGATTTGGTATTCCGAAAGGCTGGTCCTCCATTCGGTGTCATTATCGTGTTTGCTGGCTGTTTAATCGGCTTCGTTGTGTTAACGTACGACCCCCGGTACGCCTGTTTGAAGCAGCCAGTTTGAATGGCAAACATCATAACGGCTCTTGTGCTTCTCTCGCTCGGTCGGCAAGGCGATCACAAAAGGAAGAGGAATAACCCATCAAATTCGGGTTCAATGCAAGGCGTGCGTGTGCGTGTGTGTGTGTATGTGCGTATTATCGGCTTTGCCATCTCACCGTATCGAATCGAATCCAAGTGAATTAATTTCCTCGATAGAATCAATCATTACCATTTTAAATTCGGTCAAAACTTAATGAAATCTCCTTCCGAACGTAAACCATACGGATTTGTGCCCTCCCCATCTCCCTCGTTAACTAATTCCATTTAATAACAGTTCAGTGCAAAATTGGTTTTCTTATCGAAAACAATACGTCAATTTGGTCCGATTGAAAACCCATTCCAACCTCATTATCATCCGAGTAATTCATGTTGCCAAAGAAAATTCTGCTTTGCGGAAAATTCACCATCGGAAAATTCAGCTCAGCATTTTTCCTCGTTTATCAATGAATCGAATCCAATATAGCCCCACCCAGTTGATGGATTTGCTTCGTTGGGAAGGGAATGACATTGTGTGCCTGACGAAATGAATTAACTTTTCGCATCTTCTGAATCAGACGAGAGAAACATAAGGAAGTGACTCCCTCTACTTACGGTGTTAGTCATCGCATGCGAATCACATCGACAAGACAAGCGCGAGAATCCGATTTTTTGCGAGAATTCACTCGACGAAGCCGGAATATCATTTCGTTTAGTGGATTTGTTCACCCCCGAAAAGGCCGCATGCATTCAGCTATAATCAAGCGGGTGCGAGGATGAAATTGAAATGACATGTTGCGAGGGAAATTTTTTTGCTCATTTTCGTTTCGCTTGTGCACAGTGTACGTGACGGGGTATACGCACTGTCGAACCCTTCTACGCACAATTCCACCCAATAAATGTATGAGTTTTCGGCTGTTTCTCGTTATCTGGCTCGCAATTTCCATTCAGAGATGAAAACGGAATATTGTTTCATATTTTACGAGAAAAAAAAAAAAAAAATGGGGATAATTTGAAGAACAACAATAACAACAACAATAACGGCAACAAACAACATCACGAACTCATGATTGAATGGAGAGAAGCCCCAAACGGTTGGAGGAAACCAACGAATTTTCGGCATTTCAATTTTCGACTTTTAACAAATTTTCCATCATTGGAAAATTATTCACAATGAATATCTCGTTTGGAGAGAATGAGATAGGGATGAAGAGAAGGGGGGGAAGAGAGAGGAGAAAAGCACAACGTATCATATTTCGCTGGGGTTTATTTAATTCCATTATTTTGGATTCGGATTCCACCTCATGACGATTGCAGTTTGTGAAAATCGTGGGAGGCAGTTTTGTTGGGCGGGGGGAAGGGGGGAAAGGGGGATAGGGAAACTGAATGTGGGCCTCCCATTTGTAATAGACTGGCGCACCGCCGGCAAATGAACAGCGGTCGTTTTCCAGCAAGCTCACCGAGAATGAGCGACATTCAAATGAAATTCCATTCGTTGGTTCATTCCATAATAATCTATATCGAGAATATGATGGGGCCTCTAGGTTTGGGGATCATAAAACCAAACATCAATTCCAGCAAAGCACAAACACAATGATTTCTCGAGTCGATTTGACTTGTCTTTGCCGCAAACACGCGCCCAGCATTAAACACATTTACATAACAATCATCGAAATGACGATTGAAGCTCCTCAAAATGAAGCAATATGTTTGATGGCATCGAACTGACATGCTGACAATTCGCACCCACTCGCGTTTCTCTCGACCTTGTCTCCCTCCCGACCGACTCGTTTTCAGCTCAACGAAAGTGAAAAACGCATACACAGAATCACATACACACGACGGGCACGAGCGGATTGAAAATGTGTCGCCGTCAGAAATGAAACCGGGCGCGATAACATCAAAATTGCTAATTTCATTCTCTCTCCAATTCCATATTTTCCATCTTCGGGTGTTTGGGTTCGGTTGGAATGCGACGCAATACGACAGAGCAATGAATGAAATTGAAACGCAATCGCTTTGTCATCGCTCCAAACTACCGCCGCGAAGGGCATTCAAAGACAATTATTCATCAATGTTGAACGATCAAAACTAATAATTAACGGAAAAAAGAAGAAAAATGAACGATGGTTAATTGAACGCCAACGAACGGAGCAAAGTAACGATTCTGACCGGAATGAACGATTGAATGATGGGGACACCCGATTGGGGTTAGTGCATCAATTGTGAATTACTAGCAAAAGGCGATCGAATCGGATGACGATAATTCAAAAAACGGGAAGCAATCGCGCGTGCTGATGAATATCCCCGACGTGTGCTCGATTCGATACGTCGCAGTGTTGGTTTGGATGTATGTGCAACTACCGGACACAAGCAATTACATTCGAGAAACGGTTCTCTTATCACATTTGATGATCAATGCAGCAATCATCAAATCGATGCGGTGGTTTAGTTTATTATGAATAAATATCAAGTTAGTTACAGTGCTTTAGGAATGTCTGATGAGACATCGTCAACGACGTCAATAAACAAACCAATGCGAAATGTTAACTTTCCGACCAGTGGCACTTTGGAAGAAGTCATTTCGGTGGCGGCTGGTGCCACTGGATCAAGGCGAGGATCGAAATTTTTTCAACGACCACGATCACTGTCCATTTGGAGTGACATAAGCCGAAGTAGCATGAGGTTGGATGAACGGTAATTTACGTTTTATTCACGTTATTCAAGTTGACGAGACTGGAATTGTGAAATCATCTCATTTGAATTCTTTGGTCTGATTTGTTTTAGTGTTTTTTCTCTGCCATTTCTTTCTGATGGAAATCTCGTTCGTTCGTCTTCTTTGGACGGATTCCTTTTATAAGCTACTTTTGTTCGTCTTTTTGCGATGTACTTTTTTCCGTCCGTTACACTCTTCATTCTCACCAATTGAATTTGAATCTTAAATTCGCATGAAGTGCATTCTGTGAGGGAAGCTGAAAACACCAGTCGAAACACCATCTCGGTGCTAATGAAATTCGTCCCATTCCCGCTAATGCACTTTGCTAATGTTCCGCTGGAAGTTTGTTCGTTCGAAACAACATTTGATGGCCGATGGAATACGTTTCAAGTTTGAAACGTATTCGTTTTGTTGTAACTTCTGAATGGAACGAATCCTGTTGGATATCCTGGCATCATTACCCACATGTCATATTCCATGACTGTCATTTGCATAAAAGGTCCCATATCACCTTTCACATAAGACGGTGGGTTTCAAGAGGGTCGTCGAAGAGAATGGAGATGCTCCCTGGTTTTTCCGCCGTTTTTCCCTTTCAAATGCTATTTGAATCCTGTCGGAGAACCTTCACCCACATCCTGCCATATTCACATATCCTTTTCATTGCTCATTCTTTGCTCTTCTTCAGCTCCTCCTCAGCTCATCACAATCGATTCATTTTCATAATTTATTCAATATATTCGAACTGGCGCCTTTCATGTCAACGGGCTAATTTTAGAAATTTTCTTTTCAATTTCCTCAAATCTCGTTCTTTTTCTCTTTCTCTTTCTCTATCTGTGTCTGTCTCAATTCGTTTATTTCGCTTCATTTTATCTTTATGCCTCGCCGAATAATCCAATTGAGCAAATAAGCTCAATTTCATTCAAATTTAATTACGAAAAATTTCATTCATTTCGAAATGACAAGCTCATGTTCGCTTCGTCGCCGATATCCCCTTTAAGGCGATTAATGCTCGAAACTTGGTCGAAACGATGAACTATGAGCTCGATTGGGGCATAAGCGGTGATTGCGAGAAGAGATAATGAGCGGGAAAGGCGATGTTCGATACGACGGAGATCATCACTTTTATGAACTGGAAATGACGATAGCAACGAGCAGAAAGGCAATTCATTAACGACATTCCGCATTTATGGCAACGACTATGGTGTTGCATTCACCAAACGAAATCGCCTTCTCATTAAACGCACAGCTGTGGCTTTGCCACAAATTTCGCCGCAATGAATGCAAATTCCGATTGAATTTCGTGCGGTTTGCGTCGAAATTGCAAAATCCCGTTGGTTTCGTTCATCTCGTAAAAGCGCCTTCGGCCGAAGCACATGTGCGATTCGAATGCGTGTTTTTGCTTTTATTTGCCATTGTTATGTCTAATCGAAATCCCATTCTAAGCTGGCAATAATAATAAAATGTCGATTTTTGTTTTCCGAAAAGTTGATTCACAGCACGACATCAACTTTTGTGCGTGTAATTCCCAGTTCGCCACTCTCCACCCGAAAACCTCGCTCGCACTTTGCCTCGCCTCATACCAACGCTCGGCGCAATTTCTCCGACATTATTTCATTTTTCGGCGGGTGGCTCGCCGTTTCATCATTGCGGCTTTCGGCAGTTCCGCCAGATGCAATTTTTTTTGCTTTCACTTTCGTCGACTTGGGCTTTGAATGAAAATTTGTAAAAGAGAAAATTGCTTTTTGCGGTGACGACATTTGAAATTCATTCCAAATTGCAAAATAACTTGCTGACCAACGAAGCCCTGAGAATTTACGACATGTTTTTCTCACCCTCCATTTGGCTTTTGCGCCATTATTCGCGTTCTGATGCTGTTCGCTCGACATAATGGTTCATCCACACACTCTGTCTCCCTCACTCTTACAAGCCCATTGGAAACGTAGCACACTTGCCCGGTAGCCATTGCCTCGACGACATTGCACTAACGAATATTGCCATAAGATTTCATTCTGAATGGCAATCTGGCATTCGCCGTCGAGTGCTTGAAAGCAACAACGATGATCGATATCGTTTCACCAGAGCCATTCGAGCTTAGTAATACTCTCAAGCACTGCTATGTGTCAATGTTTATTAGTTGAATTGTTGGCGTGTGTAAAGTTTCTTTGGCAAGAACGTGTCTATCACGAAAGTTACGGAAAGAAAACGGCCAGAAAACGGTCGCAAGCAACATCACAAGTTTTCATTTTCATTTTCATCTAGAACACATTGCGGACGGTTCAAGAAGTATTTCAACCGTAAATAGTTGAGTTTTGATGAAGAACAAACGAAAGAGAATGAAAATAAAAAAAAATCCATATCGCTGCATCCTTGAACACGAACCCCTAAAAACAGGCAAGAGTTATTTATGATATCTCTTGTGATGTGCGGCGCAGGAAACTCACTGCTCAAGACTGGGAAAGCGAAACGATCAAAAGTGAAAGGCTTCTGTCGGGACGAGTGAATGCAAGAGTAGGAGGAATGTTGTTGCTGGAAGGCGCGTCGGGCCTTTCGTTCAACACGAATGATTTGCGTTTGAAAGAAAAACTGCTGATGTGATGCCATGTTCCGCCTCAACTAATTTCATGCTGTGCTCCTTTTGTTCTTGGCCTCGGACAGCAGTCAACCAATCGAGAGTCGGCCAGTGGAGAGAATCGAAAGTGAACTAGCAAATGTTACGACCGCAATCAACGAAATGATCTTGCAACATGCTGGCAGGCTGACGGGCCGGCAAATATCTCATTCATCGTCGAATAATCAAGTGATTTCCGTTCATTTCATCCACACATCAGCCGCAGTTGTGTTTTCTAGTGTGTTTTTGAAGCCTGCCATTTTTGCTATATTTCGCCATTTCGCCATTTCGCCATTTCGCCATTTCGCCATTTCGCCATTTCACACAAACATAACCTCATTGTTTCAGAGATTAACTACGACGAAACTTATAGACATGTATTTAACCTTTTTCTCTTCCATCTCTCTTTCTCTCTATCGTTTCAGGTAAGTCGAGCATTTGTTCAATGATTTCGTCTCACGTTTTTGGCTTGGGTTCGCCGACGTAAGTATATACATGCGTAACATGCATTATTTAACCATTCCTAAGCTATTTATGTGCAATGAAATGAAATTCAAGGTAGTAGGAAAATGATATACACCTATGCCATCGGATGCCGTACCCGCACGAACCGGCACCTTCCCATACGGCTTTTATCAAACGATACAACACTGACAACCGACAATATCCTACCAGTTAATTCCACTGAACGATATTGAACTCAATTTTACCCCGAAAATAACGCGTTTCTCGCAATCCGACATCCACAGAATACAAATTTCATTTTTATTGCCCACTCTCGCTTCGGAGGGGGGTATGTAGCAGCGGGGTAGCGGCGGCTGTTTGTTTCTTTTTCAGCTTTTTCCGTTTCGACGTTTTCTGTCTGTCTGTCTGTCTGTCTTGAACCCGGGCGTCTGATACGCCTTTGCCTTTGTCAAATATTGAACGAATATCACCGTATGGATGAGTCGGGTCGAAGAGCCGAAAAAAACGAAAAAAAAAAAAAATGGTCACAAATTAAAGATGATTTGATCGAATAAAATATCAAACCAAATGTTATACGCAGCATTCTGAGGGGTTAATGTTGATGTTATTGTTTTAATCAAAACGCTTTTCCATGATATTTTCACATTTGACCTGCGCATTCCGAGCTACTCAGGATGGAGCATTGAATTACCCCTAAACGAACGAGTTGTTCGTCACATCTTCTTCTTCTTTTTGCATTTTCCGAGTTTTCACCCGAAAAGGAACAAAAAGCCAGAAGAAATGTGTGGAGAATGTCAACGTAGAAATGCTTTAGTGCTTTTCCAATATTCAACGCGACAATCATTCATTCGAAATGATGACAACTTGCTGCCTGTTTTCGGGCATAAAAGCTCCTCCACGAAAAAAATAACATAAATCGTTTTCACATCGGTACGTGTTCCATAAATAACGATGGTAAATAACGATGGTATTCATAACGCCAACGGCTCGTCCAAATACATCCGGCGTTTCAATCAATTTTTCATGACAAAATGCTCATGAAAATTCATCGGATCGAGCTTATTTATGGATGTTTGGTGAAATGCGCCGAAATCTAGTATGAAGCAACGGCAACACGACAATGCGGCAATGGCACGCTCTTTGGTACGGGCGTCTCACCAACGGTATGAATGTTTGATCGTTAGTTGGGAAAATTCAAACAGATGTCAGTAATAAGCATGCTTTTCGTTTTTTGCCACTCGACTTGGGACCGAGGCAAGGCGCTTCGAACACAAGGCTAATTGGAAATGTATTGACGGCAAACGTATTCATATTCAGCTTGGGAGGCTTTTGAGAAGCGGGGATTCCATGTGAGCGAGTGAAAAGAAGGAGGTGGAGGGGCAGGAGCAAGGGGCGAGAAGGCCCTTCTGGCGAGGTGGATTCCATCAGGTTTGTAAAGGATGTTCCGAAGAATGAATTTTCAAACAAGCAACGGCAATGCATAGCTGATCGAATGGCATCATGTAGAGCGTGAATGAGTGTGATTGGCTGTTGATTCTAAGAAACGTCGAGTGCATTAAGTGTCGACCGCATTTGCTGTGAAAGATAAATATTTGAAAATTTTCGCTTGATTCACGTGTGTATGTGTCAGTATGTGTGTATGTGTGTGTATATGTATGTATGCATTGCCAACAGCATCGAAAGAAGGGTGAGAAGCGACCCATCACTTAGCTGCCGCCAAAGAAATGTACTTTTAAGCAGAAAATTTAATTTCATCTTTAAGTGGGTTTATCAATAAATTTGTCTTCCCAGCGAAAGCTCTAGCTCTTGGCAACAGTCTGCGTAAAATAGAACGAGCGATTCAGAGTTGAAAGAAAGCGCACGAAAAACGAAACAATATAACTTAAGTGTTGGGCAAATGGTCAATTTCTCCGTGACTTTGCCCGTGGAAACATTTGCACAGAAATCGTGTTCGATTTCATTTCAGCAAAAAATTCCGTTTAAATTGAAAAAATCCAACAAAAAAAAAACCGATAATATGTTCAAGTCAGGTGTTTACCGCACGCATCCTCGTTATCTATTCCGAATGGGCGCAGTCGGCGGAAAAAAAAAAACGAAAAAATATTGAGGTCGCTGGTTAATGGACGAATGGTAAATTGTTGATCGATATGGACCCAATTACCCAAAAAAAAAAATATAAATAATAATAATAAAATTCTATTTGCCTCAGCCGGCCCCGACACACATGAGTGAATTTTCGGGAAAAATCGAACAACAAAATCGACTGACTCAACTTTCGAAACAAAAACAAAGGAGCAAAGTAGACGACAATTGGGAGAATCGAGAAAATGAACGAGAAAAGCCCTGAATTATGGAAAATGGAAAACTCAAAGTTCGAAAATTGAGATGCCCTTGCTTAGGCATTGGGCACATTCGTTCAATTGAATAATCAATTAAAATTTGGCGATTCAATCAGATTCGTTGAACGCGCTCTTCATCTCATTCCGCTTGTCTCTCTATCTCCCTCCATTTTCGGTCCATACTCTTTCGCAATCCCTTCTCCTCGTTAACAAACTCTTGGAATAAATTATTTTCAAGAGTCCATTCATTCGATGACGACGAGTATTTAAAGCCTTAAAAGTGTTTCCATTCGATAAATATTCGAAATCATGGCCAGTGACGTTATTGTTGTTGTTGCGTCAAGCGGAATCGAAAGTCATTCTTGAATTGACTTGATGAAAACAATTATCGTTTGATAATCAATGGGGCTCGGTTCCTTCACTGCCCCTCCTCGTCCCCTTCTCATCTCAAAGAAGAACCAATTTTCCGGGTTTTTTTTTCGGTCTCTGTTCTTTTCGCCTCATCGTCCCGTCAATTTGCATTAATTTCCGCCAGTGGAGATGGTGGGAGGGGGCCGACAGCACGCTTTGATTGTGGACTCGGGGACCATTGTCAACAGACCGTCAATCAGAAATCTGAATATAATCAAATTCTCTGCGAGTGAGGGCGAAAAACCATGACCAAAATATCAATTGGCTAACGTAATTTCATTATTGCACAACAACCACATCAACGTCACTCCGAATGTCGGAGAGCAGCCACAAGAGTCATGTGGGAGATGTTGGATAATCTTTAAATCGGTTTTTGTTTCATTTTGGGCCGGCGACCAGCCAAGACGATGACGGAAATAGTCTCATGGCAGAATTCATGCGTGTTCCGTTTCGCCTGTCTAATCCCATAAGATCCGGTCATTGAAATTGCGGGACGATGTAAAGCTGCCGAAGCGCATGCAAGTCGAGGCACGTTTTCAAAGAAATGTCTCGTCTCATTTTGGAATCTTCATTTGACATTTCGAAAGCGTTCACTGTGTTTTCAGAGTGCTCGTACGGGTGTCTGGCCAGGGAAAGCTCCAACTCGAGTGTATCGAGAGCGGAGCCTGGCCCATTTCGATTGGAAAAACTAGCTGATTTCCATCGAGAATCTGCCGCTAAATCAAACGCTAATGAAATTTCGTACAAAATGAATGGGGAAACAAGCAGATGCGCCAAACCATCTCGCCGGATGTACGGCGTCAAATGCGATGGAGGAAAAATGTGTGTTGCGTGTCTCTAGAGAGATGGCGCATTTTATTTCCATTAAAATTCTGTGAAAGACTTGACGATTATGATTACATTGAATGGCATGCAGCTAAACATGACGAAAGGCATTACAATTCTCAGTCAAATGGTTCTTCGCTCGCATCTGCACCGGCGAAAGACATCACACCGTGGCTTCAACATTCTTTTATACGACGCGCTCTTTCACCATTTGCCAGCAACGAAAACACACCGTTGAACTGCAATAAACCACTTCACGAAGCGGAAAATCAGATTGATCTTTGAGGACATCATAAATTCAATAAAAATAAAATGGTTGTGACAGCGAAAAAATAAAAATGTTGTTCAGCAAATGTCACAACATTGGGATAAAGTGAAACCGGAAGGGGGTGCTAGAGAGGTGGAGAGGGTGAATGGGGGATGAACAGTGGCAGTCAGACGAACATTTCAAAATGAATTAGGCTTCAACGAATAAATCATAGACGATGTGGTTCGTTGCACGTGGTTTGAATTAGACAAATGTCTGAAGTTGCTGGGTGAGGTGCTTGGTGGTTGACTATTCAGATGTGAATATGTATCACACACCACTGTGATGCCTCACGAATGTGTCTCATTTTCTTTTCTTCTCGTCATCCTGTTGTTGTTTCGGGCCTGTGCGACACATCAGTCCCGATTTGCGAGAAGGACGACACAAATGAATTCACTCATTACATTTGGCTCATTGCTTGCCTTCCGTAGCCTGTCACAATCCATTCATTATCCATCGAACGTATCCAGTTAATATGAAAATGAAATTCTTCGAATCGACTTAATGTTCTGCGGTCCATTCAGGCTAATGTGAAAACATTGACAGCAAGTTTCACAAGTGGTTATCTGAATGGTGTCGAAATCATTTATGTCGATATTTCCACCCATTTTCCCAGTTTCTCGGTCGTCCGTCACGTCAGCCGCAAATAGCCATTGCCTTCGTGGGTTCTTTTTCCCATCAAATCCGAATTTTTTCCCTACTCTTCTTTTTAGTGGATCCTTTTTCATCGCCATCCAACGGAAAATCGAAAAATTCTCCACTCGAATTTTCAATCGCAATCGAATCGAATGAATGAGTTATGAGCATTTATCACTGATCAGGTTGTCGATTCGGTAATTTGTTGAATCATTCAGTGGCATGGCATCCGTTCATTGACGGTGAATCGCAATAATTCATTCAAAGCACAGACACTCACACAGACACGGTCGCAAATAACCATTCACATACACGGTAATTGATTGACTAAATGGGATATTGAAAAATTCAATTCGAATGAGAAAAAAAACAACAGTACAGTTTCATTTCGTCGTTTGGTTGGTCGTTCATTCGTGATGCACATATGTCAATTGGCATTATCACATGTGAAGTACGGTTAAACGGGAAGATACTTATCGCAAAAGCTTACCATAAAAACTGAAACTCACAACGGATTGTCGCCAACCAATTCAATGCCTGAAAATGAAAAACGTATCGTTTTGCTCATCTCTACTATTTCGACGCCCTCTTGTGTTTGCTGGTCGTGTTGGTCGAGCTCCGTTCAGCCCAAGGGATAAAGCTGTCATTCTCGCAGCAAACATTTCTGAAGAGTCATTCAATGACCATTGATTTTCAAAGTTTCAATCGACGTCAAATGAAGCAACAGCAGAAAAAAAACACCGAACAGGCGAAAAAAAACCGAAAAATTAGGATAAAAAGACATTTAAATCTCTTATTGTGATCATCCCCGATAAGGGTGCCAAAGCGTTTGCCAAGAGGAGAAGTCGATGAAACTGAAACGAGAAGCACGAAAAGCGAATCAAATGACAAATTTTAAATCTTGATGTGTACTTTACGACGAAAACGGTGAAAAAGCCCTTGCAGCCGTACCATTGGACACGAAGAAATCAACGAACTGACGATACTAAAGTTGCAGAGCGCGTTTCCCAATGAATTTTCCAAACCGCCGATTCCGTCCGTTGAAGCACGTCTAGTCCGGTCGTACGTGTCGCGCACACACAATCTTCCCTCAATCCACCAACCGTCATAGCTTCCTCTCTGCCTGACAATTCGAAAAATCTCCACCGACGGAGACTCAAGCACGCGGAAAGCACATCAGTCTGTTTCATGCGATGCGATGCGATTCTCAATAGAAACCGATCGCATCGCATCCGACACACCGTTCGCATTGAACAAACAATACATTCCTTTCATTTGCTCGTTCAGCATTGTTCATACCGTTGACTCGTTTGCGTTAATTCCCATCCAATCCGTTTGTACTCTTCGGATGAGGCAAGCCACCAGTCTATGTTGATTGCAACCAGCAACGTATTACAACCAAATCCCAATGTATACGTTTCGTTTTTGTTATTCTGTTGTTGTTGTTGGATTCCATCGTTATTGGATGTGATGTGTTCTGGGCCTGTTACCCGCCACCGTTTCAGTATTATTCATTCGAATGTTCGATATGTTGGAAAATGTTATTAACTACTCCAGTTGTGTTTAAAGCGTCGCGAAGAAAGCATTGCGTCTGCGATAATATAGCATACTGAAAACGATACGAAAAATTTACCGGCATCGGAATAATAATCAAAATACACGACACACGAGAAAAATAAAAAAAAAAAATAAAAAAAAGAGAAAAAAAAAATTGAAAAAAAAAATACAAAACAGGAAAAAGCAAATACCTAATTCGACGATACGAAAACGATATAAACACATGCAGAGCATACCAATTTTATAATATAGATTATTATACAACAATAACACACTGACACACATCAAATTATTTATTTACGCTTTTATATCGATTTTTACTCTGCTTTTTAAAAAAAAAAAAAAAAAAATTAATAAAACGAAAAACAAAACATATTTATACACCTTTACCAAAATGAACGAGACGAAAACTAATTAAATGATGATTCAAAAGAAAAATTTAAAAATAAAAGCAAAATAAAATTGATGACAAAATTTAAAAAATAAAAAACAAATAAAATTTTTTACAAAAAATCGGGAAGATAAATAAATTCGACAATTTCTCTGAATTTTGACATTCGAGACAAAATTAAACCGTTTCCAATAAAATAATGAATAAATAAAATAAATACAAATAAAAAAAAAAAATGAAAAATGAATTGTTCATCGGAAAACCTAGGAATGAATAAATGAATAAGTAAGCCAATAGTGATGTCCAATTAATATGATATTATTCGAAAACGTTTGAGCGCATTTCAATTCGTGGAAATCGGGATTCAAATATGTAATTCGACGAAAAAAAACCACATCGAATAAAAATCGATGAGAAAAAATATTTCGATAATCATTAAAATGTTGTTAGTCTTTTCAGTTGGTTTTTTTTATGACAAAAAATACGGAAACAAATTTTATTTAAAACAATAAAAAGGAATTAAAAATAAATTGAAATAAAAAAATAGAAAAATTGAAGTGAATTTCCGGGAAAAGTGAAATATGAAATATTTGCGAGAAATGGAAGAAAAAACAAAAAAAAATTGGCAATTTGTTGTCGAAAACCGCAACAGCAACAACAAACGCCGAAATCATTGAGGTTTTTGAAGATCGAAAAAGTCCGCGATTGAACCGTCTGAAGTGAGATTACAGTTTGGTTTGTTTTCCTTTCATTTTGCTTTAACGTTTTTTCTTCTGCCCTGGCATTTCGTTGCTCAGCGACACAGTGACACACTGACGCGCTGAGTCGAGAATTCAGCCATCTCAATTTGTATTCGTTGCGGATTATCTTTGAGTTTGATAAACAACAAATTGGATAAAATAATATGTTGATTAAAATCAGAAAATTGGCAAGTTCAATTCATTGTGTGATTAAAATCGGTTTATTTCGATGCATTCGATCGAATGAATGGGAGAAAAGCACGTCGTCATCGAAATGTACACAATCAACAATATGACAGTGGCTCATCATTTTCGGGTATTATCGCCAATGCCCTCCCTCCGCCACCCCCATCAACCGTTCGACAGGCATCCATTGCATCGCAATCCAACATAAACATTGGAATAAATCGGAAAATAATACCAAAGTCCAGTGGGATATTCAAATGATTGAACAAACGAGGCAAACGAATGAATTATCAAGAGAGAAGCCAACGAAAAGAAAAGAAAGGAAAAAAAATGAAAGAGAATAGAAAAGGGTAATAATATTAAAGAGCTATGAATGGTAATTTGAAAATGTCCAAGGTCGTCGCAATGATGACAAGAAT
>JANSTV010127150.1:0-17839 GCA_027564135.1 Lestremia cinerea
GATTATTACATTGGGCATTCGGTCGGTGAATTGGGCTGTGCCTACGCTGACGGTTGCTTCACCGCCGAGCAAATGGTTCTGGCTGCTTACTCACGCGGCATGGCAAGTTTGGAGACGAAAATCATTCGCGGCTCGATGGCTGCCGTCGGACTGGGTTACAAGAAGATCAAGCATCGTTTGCCACCCTCCATCGCGGTCGCCTGTCACAATGGGCCTGATTCCTCGACGATCTCTGGCCCGGAAGCAGATGTGACAAAATTCGTTGCGGAATTGAAGGCCCAAGGCGTCTTCGCCAAAGAAGTGCCATGTTCGAATATCGCATACCATTCGCGATACATCGCCGATATGGGACCAAAGCTGTTGGCCCGTCTCGTCAAGGTCATTCCCGAGCCCAAGGAGCGCTCGTCCAAATGGCTCAGTTCAAGTGTGCCCAAGAGTCGATGGGACACCGAAGCCAACAAATACAGCTCGGCCGAGTATCACACCAATAACCTGCTCAGCTCCGTTCTCTTCGAAGAAACATCAACATTGCTGCCCCACAACGCCATCACCATAGAAGTTGCTCCCCATGGCCTCCTGCAAGCCATCCTCAAGAAGTCCATGACATCCGCCGCACACGTCCCACTCACCCAACGAGGCAACAAAGACAACACCTCGTTCTTCTTGAACGCATTGGGCAAGTAAGTGATTCAGTGCAATTCGTTCCGAAGGACTCGAGTTCCAAGGTCCCATCCACTCCACAGGTTATTCGTGCACGGCTTGAATATGCCCATCAACCGGTTGTATCCCACGATTCAATTCCCGGTTTCACGCGGAACCGGAATGATTTCGTCGCTTGTCCGATGGGAGCATAGTGAAGACTGGTTCGTTACCAAGTTTGAGCTTCAGCGGACATCTCGCAGCGGCGAACGAAAGGTCAAAATCAGCTTGACCGATCAGGACTACGATTTCATCACTGGTCACGCCATCGACGGTAAGTTCCTGGGCGGCGTCTCTGAAACATGACCTCATAGCATTCGATTCGCTTCAGGCCGTTGCCTTTTCCCCGCCACGGGCTACCTGCAACTGGTTTGGGAGTCTCTGGCCATGATCAAGGGTCCGATCTTCTTTGACGTGAGTGTCGAATTCGAAGACATTCGCTTCTTGCGAGCCACTGCAATGCAGAAGGGTCAAACAATCGAATTCACGATTTCGGTGCAAACCGGAACCGGACGCTTCGAAATCACTGAGAACTCTACGGCTGTTGTGACCGGCTACATTCGTGAATTGGAGAATCCCGACCCAGTGACGCAATTACCGGCCTTGTCCAATACCAATTATCCGCTGATGAAAGAGCGTGACTTTTACAAGGAGTTGCGTCTACGTGGCTACCATTATGCAGGAGCTTTCCGTTCGGTGGTTGAAGCTCGCGGCGATGGACTTTACGGAAAAGTCAAATGGGACCTTAACTGGATCGCATTCATGGATTGTCTGCTTCAGATCAACATTTTGGCGAAGGATTCAAGATCGCTGTTGCTTCCCACCAGGTGAGTTCTGCTAGTCCGTTCTAGGCTAAGATCTCACTAAGTTCAAGACTTATTTTTCGTCAGAATACACAAAATGCGTATCAACGCCAAAGAGCACATCAACATGGTGGCTAAGTTGGACCCCGAGAACCCCACTTTCGAGGTGCAGGTCAGCCCCGAATTGGGAATGTTAGTTTCGGGAGGCATCGAAATCTTTGGAATGCACACCAGTCCAGTGGCACGGCGCAAGGCACCTGGTGTACCAGTGCTGGAAAGCTATCGCTTCATTCCGTATCTGACACCAGAGACCATGTCGGCAGAGGATGTTGTTCGATGCTGCACACAGATCGCTTTGGAAAACACGCCAACGCTCAAAGTGAAGGCTGTCGAGGTGGACATTGAGAACAATGCCAAGCCCATTCTGCCGCTCTTCGAAGCTTCTCTGGGTGATTTACCTCTGGTCACCTCTGATTTGATGCTGCTGACTGCCCAAGATCTGAATCTGGGCAAAATTCACGTTGAAGACGGCAAACTGTCAACACAAACCAACAGCTTGTTCGTCCTTGCCAGCAAATGTCTCGATAACAAGAGCTTCATCGATGAGGCGATTGGTAGCTTGCATGAACGTGGCTATTTGATTTCTCGCGAGCTTCTCAGCGATTCCATCAGTGACATTGTGCAGCGTATCCCCTTTGGATTCCAGCTGGTTACGATCATTCCGATCGAAGCCGATGGTGAGCAGATTGTGATGTTGCAACGATTACCGAAGCGGAATGTCTTTGCCAGTTCGACTGTTGCCGTGGTGAACATTTCAAACGAAGACACGAATGATTGGTTGGATCGACTGAAGGTTGGCTTTAAAGAGGCAGCCGTTGTTTACGTGGTCGCTCAACATCAACCACAGTCGGGAATTGTCGGCCTGGTGAACTGCCTTCGCAAGGAACCCGAGGGCGGAAAAGCGATTTGCGTGTTCATCGACGACGACTCAGCACCTGAGTTCGACGCAGAGCATCCATTCTACAAGACTCAACTCAAGCTGGGCTTGGCTATCAACGTTTATCGCAATGTAAGTTGTCTCCGATGAATTTATGTATTTGACGGCCATCTGATGCACATTCGCTATTTCGCAGGGATGTTGGGGAAGCTACCGCCATGTGCATTTGGTCGAGAAAAGCGATGAGCTGCCACGCCGTGACCGTTACTTCGGAAACGTGCTTCAACGTGGGGACCTCTCGACGTTGACATGGCTCGAGGGCACCACCGATTCGACGTGTAAGAACGAGATAATCAAGGTGCAATACGCGTCAATCAATTTCCGAGACGTGATGTTGGCAACGGGTCGATTGGCCGTCGAGGTGTTTGGAACGAATCGATTGGATCAGGAGTGCATTTTGGGCTTTGAGTTTGCGGGTGTGAACCCACGTGGGCAACGTGTGATGGGTACAATCATAGCGGGCGCCATGGCAACACTGGTCACGCCCAACGATTATCTCATGTGGGTCGTCCCTGATCATTGGTCACTGCAAGAGGCGGCCACTTGTCCTGTCGTCTACATGACCGTGTACTGTTCGTTTTTCCTCAACAATCCCATCTCGGCTGGCAAGTCGATTCTCATCCACGCCGGCAGTGGAGGCATCGGTCTGGCAGCCATCCGCGTTGCCTTGGCCTATGGCATGCATGTGTACACCACCGTCTCAAATCCGGAAAAGAAGAAATTCGTCATGGACACGTTCCCGCAACTCAAAGAAGAGAACATTGGCAATTCACGTGACTGCTCGTTCGAACGCATGATCAAACTGCGAACCAAAGGTCAAGGCGTTGATTACGTTTTAAATTCACTGGCCGACGACAAACTGCACGCATCGATCCGGTGCTTGGGTCGTGCTGGAACCTTCCTCGAGATCGGCAAATTCGATTTGGCAAACGACACTAAAATCGGATTGGGCCACTTTTTGCGCGAGATCACTTTCCGATCGGTGATGGTCGACAATTTGTTTACAGCCTCACCTGAGGAGTTGACTGCCGTTCACGAGCTCATCGAAACGGATCTGCGTAAGGGAATCATTCAGCCACTGCACTCAACGGTGTTCGGAGTTGATGAGCTCGAGAAGGCTTTCCGCTATTTGGGCACCGGCAAGCACGTTGGCAAAGTTGTATTGAAGATTCGCGAGAATCCCTACGACGAGTGCACCGTTCCGATTCGTGCCTTGCCTCGAGTTTACTGCGATCCAGAGCTGGTATATGTCATGCCGGGTGGCCTCGGAGGCTTTGGCTTGGAATTGGCCGACTGGCTGGTCATTCGTGGGGCCCGTAGGCTCGTGTTGAGTTCCAGCCGGGGCATTACCAAGTCGTATCAAGAATATCGCATCAGGTGAGTGCTGACTGAGGTCCCTCGTGGATTATCTCAATGTCTAATGAGTCACGTTCTCAGGGTGTGGGAGAGCTATGGCGCCAAGGTGCTGGTCAGCACTGCAGACATCACGAACAAAGCGGGTTGCGAGGAATTGTTCAGGCAAGCATTGACGTTGGGTCCGATTGGCGGCATTTTCAATTTGGCGGTTGCATTGCGGGACGGTATCTTGGAGAATCAAACGACCGAAAAGTTCAAGGAATGTCTCGCACCGAAGGCTTACGCCACAAAGTACTTGGGTAAGACTCTGAGGCACACTTCAGTTCAGGAGGTGATTTTATAAATATCCCTCTTTTAGATGAATGCGCACGAAAGATGGCGCCTCAATTACGGTATTTTGTGATTTTCTCGAGCGTGTCTTGCGGTCGTGGCAATGCTGGCCAAACGAACTATGGCATGGCGAACAGTGTGATGGAGCGCATCATTGAGCAACGTCACCGTGAGGGCTTGTCAGCAAAGGCTGTGCAATGGGGAGCCGTTGGCGAGGTTGGTCTGGTAGCTGACATGGCTGAGGACCGCATCGACATGGAGATTGGTGGAACCCTGCAGCAGCGCATCTCATCCTGTCTCGTCGAGTTGGATGCCTTATTGACATCCACCGATGAGCCAATCGTGTCCAGCATGGTATTTTTCGAGCTTTCTGAATTTTCCGAATTCTCCACTCTGATTTTACCATTTTTCTCTTTGAAAAGGTTGTAGCGGAGAAGCGTGCCACAGATGCCAAGGGCAACCTAATTGATTGCGTGTTGAACATCATGGGCATTCGCGACATCAAAACCATCCCCCCGACCGCCACCCTCTCGGAAGTTGGAATGGATTCGTTGATGGCCGTCGAAATAAAACAAACGCTCGAACGTGAATTCGAAATTTTCCTGACGCCACAGGATCTCAGAGCATTGACGTGAGTTGCGTGGACAAAGAAGGCATTCGGAAGATTCTCATCGAAATTACTTTTCACAGATTCCAAAAACTCCAAGAATTGGCTGAGTCTCGTGTGAAGCCAGATGCCACTGAAAACGTTAAGCTGAAATTGGCTAACGAGAACCGTGTGATGGGCTTGAATCTGCTGCTCCGGAACTTGGGCGACGAAGCTACGAGCGACCAGACCATTTTACGACTCGAAACCCTCAACAACGCTCAGAAGATCAACTCTTGTCTGATGTTCATTCCAGGCATCGAAGGTGTAGCGGGTCGCACTTGGAGCACGATCGCCCGAACCGTCAATCTGCCAGCTTACCTCTTGCAATTGACCAACACATTGGGATTGCCGACAGTCCAAGCAATCACCGAGGCCGTGTCCGACCAGGTCAAGTCTGAGGTGTTTGACAAGTGCGAGTTCTTCTACTTGGTCGGCTACTCATTCGGCTCGATCATCACACTCGAATTGGCCCGTCATTTAGAGGAAGCGGGCATGCAAGGGCACATCCTCCTCATTGACGGTGCTCCAGTCTTCCTCAAGCAACTGAGTAGCGGCCATATTGGCAGCAACGAGAAGCCCAGCGATGAAGCCATTCAATTCATGTTGCTGGTTGTCGTCGTTCAAAACGTATTCCCCGACGAGAACCCCGAAGAGATCATCGCCACTTTGAGCGAATGTCCAACATGGGAGGAGAAGATCAATCAGCTGATCGCCTTCGGTCGCAAGACGGAAAGTCTCGACTACACCGACGAATACTTCCAGAAGATGATGAACGCCTTGTACACTCGTCTGAAGTTCGTGTTCGAGCAAGATACCGAAAATGTAACCAAATTGCAATCGTCAATCACTTTGGTTCGGCCCACTGAAGTCGCTGTCGTGGACATTGAAGAGGATTACGAACTGTCACGGTATACCTCGGGCGAGGTCACTCTGAAGTTCATCGAAGGAAACCACACCACAATGCTGGACAATCCCAAGTTGAGTGACGTCATCAACGACGTCGATCCATACGCTCAGTCTGACCGCAACTTCAAGGCTTACGTCTGGTCTGGCAAGAATACGTAAGGTGACAAACCGAGCAAGCGATGACAATGATTTAGATTAAGGTTTTTTTTTCCAAAACGATGTTATTTTTGTGAAAGCGACGCAATTTATTGGATTTATCGACGAAATTAAATTGATTTTGATGGAAAACCTTTGTATTCTTGTGGTTCAATTAAACCGTCCTCCAGGCGTCTTCTCTTGGCGTCCAAGGAAAGTGTTCATCGTTCAATCAATCCTCAATTCAATCTGTGTTGAGCCGAAACTCCACTCGAATCCATGAAACCAATCAGGTCGTACTCTCTGACCCCAAGCCCTTACAATTGAGATGAATCCACGGCATTAAAAACACACACACAATATTCAGATTAACATAAATTTATTGATTTTGAACTTTGCAAACTGCGAATTGGCTGCGATTGACTACTAATCGGCCGAACTTGGACGCTTGACGACAATCGAGCGAAATTGACAGAGCTACTAAATGGTATCGATAAGTTCCAAAATTGGAACCAATTCGACATTGAGTCGAAGATGGCATTGACAATCGGTTTTTTGTTGGATGCAGCTTTATGTGATGACAGGCAGCCGCTGGACACTGGGAAAGGTTTATGCCGATTTCTCGGCTTTTTTGCCACCCTCCCATGCAGTGAACTTTACATGTGCACTGGCACGTTTCTCGGCCTCAGCCCGCAATTCTGGCTTCAGCGCGTTACGCAACACACGAGCTGCAACATTCGAATATTGAACGTAAGTCAAACCCAATTCACGCCACTTTGACATTTCTGCGATGATTTTTGTTGGGAAAAAAGGAAAATTCTGGTTAATTCTGTGCGTTATGCAATCGCTTGAATGGAAAAAATTACTTATTGTTTTTGCGAAAGAATCACTGTGTCGCCTGAAAAATCCAAGTGTCAATGATTTGCCGAAATGGCGAATGAAGTTGACGGCGATTCGAATTTCGATTTTCGAATAGCCCGAAAAAAAATTTCGGGCTAGACCCACATTGAGAACCGCTTGATTTTGAGATTTTGAAGAGTCTTATTCATTCGAATAATTAATTAATAATCAAAAAAAACGTTTATTTTGAAAAAAAAAACAAGAAACGCTTTAACATGGCCTGAGTGATTTCTAGATTTTCGACAGAGGTTTCAAGCCGAGAATGTCAAAGCATTTCTTCAAAATCAGCGCAGTGGCTTCGGCTAACAGCACGCGACCAGCATTGATCTTGACGATGTTTCCAGATTTGTCCTTTTCGATGCAGTAACAGACATCGTAGAACTCGGTGAAGGTCGTGCTGACCTCGTAGACGAATTCGCACAAATGATGAAGACAGAGATCTTTTGATATTTTGCAAACAATATCCGGGAATTTGAGCAGCACCTTGGCCAATTTCCATTCCTTCTCGTGCTCAACGGTGATGCTGTTCGTTTCGAGCACTTTTCGAATGTTTGTGGCATAGTCACCGCCGCAATTCCGGGCAATCGATTTGATACGAACGAAGGCGTACAGCAAGTAGATGGCCGTGTTGCCTTTGTCTTCCAGCATCTGAGGAGAAATGACCGAAGTGAGTGGGATGACGAGTAAGATTTAAATGTGGTGGAATTACACGATCGAATGAGAAAATGTACTCATTAATGCGGTTGTGAGACAAATCGGCGTATTTGATGCAGCCATAGGCCACTGCCTCCTGAGCCAGCTTGAATTCTTCGGCAGTCAGGATCTTATCGCGTCCTTTCTCGATGAGTTGGTCTTTGGCTCGAGCCAAACCCTCGTCCAGGAGTTCCGTTAGTTTGACGGTGTCGCCTGCAAGAAACCTTCATTAGTGACCGCTGTTAGCTACTGGACCAACCAGTGCCACTTACCCGATCGTGTCTTGAATTTCTTGCCATCTTCGCCCAAAACGACGCCGAACCCACAATGATTGACGCGATGTTTTGTCGGATCCAAGATGCCAGCTCGTTCGGCGCATTTCCAAACCGTCTTGAAATGCGTAAATTGACCAGCGTCGGTAATGTAGATGATCCAGTCAGCCTTCTCTTCCTCGAGTCTTTGCTTGATGCAAGCCATGTCCGAGGTGTCGTAGGTGTATCCACCGTCTGATTTAATGATCGTTAAAGGAATGCCCTCGTGTTCGCCGTCGCTGTTTGGCAAATCGCCCCACATGATCTTCCGGCCGCTGTCCTCTTCTAAGAAGTTGCTCGCATCCAGTTGCTTGATCACATCTTCCATGCGAGACTGGTAGAAAGACTCGCCACGCTCAATGATATCGATATCCAATCGCTCGTAGATCCGAGAATAGTCCCTGCGAGAAACGTCACAGATCAACGTCCATGCCTTGACTGTGTCTTTATCGCCGCTTTGGAGCTTCACCACGCGATTGTAGGCGCGTTTCTTGAACTCCTCATCGGTGTCGAAGCGAGCCTTGGATTCTTTGTAGAAAGTCTGCAGATCGGCAATAGGCGGAGAAACCTTGGCATAATCTGGGAAACGATCCTCCAGATGAGCAATCAACATCCCAAATTGCGTGCCCCAGTCACCGATGTGGTTCAGGCGGAGTGTGTTGTGACCGAGGAACTCCAGAAGACGACAAATCGATTCACCGATAATGGTCGATCGCAAATGGCCAACGTGCATCTCCTTGGCGATGTTGGGCGCGGAGAAATCAACGACCACCCGTTGTGATGGAACCTTCGGGGCCTGAACTCCATTCTGCAACACCGATGTGAGTGCTTGAACTGCATACGAACGTTCCAAGTAGATGTTGATGAAGCCCGCTCCGGCGATGTCGCATTTGGCCACCAACGGCGATTTCGGCAAATTCTCCAAAACTTTCGCGGCGATGTCACGCGGCGACAACGTAATTTTGGTTGCAGACGCTTTGAGCACTTGCGACAAGGACATGGCACTGTTGCATTGATAGTCCCCAAATTTGGGATTGCTGCCGGGTGCGATAACAGCTGTTGGAAGGTTGTTCACTCCAGCAAAGGTCGTTTCGATGGCTGTCGAGAACAAACCAACCAAATGCTCGACGATTGGAATGGGACCGTCGATTTTATCTAAGCTGAGAGGAACTCTGGCGGATCCATCAGCTCCACTGCCTTTGCGTTCGTTCGCAATCGCCTAAAATGTCGTAAAGGTTATCCCAAGCGAAGAAGGGATCATTCCGAAGACCACTCACCCGATTCAAAATCGCCAAACGAAGTTTCAATTTGGTGTTTTCCACAACAAGGGCGGCCAATTCAGCATCCTCCTCCAGACTCTCGCCCTTTTCGAGGGCATCAATTTGTGTACGCAATGAATGAACCTCGCGCTCCTGCCAAACCAGAACGAATCAATGCCAACAAATCAAAATGCAGGAGCGATTCAGCCAAAGGGAACGCTAAGCCCCCCGTCGACACTCACCAATGCTTGGACACGTTGAAACTCCTTTTCGAACTTGGCCGTCATTATCGGTATGGAAAATTCCAATGGAAAAACGGAAAATTGTGAAAAACAAAAATTCGGTCGTCGACGTGAAACGTGTGAAACGTCCCGAAACAATGACCGTATAACATAACCTAGTCGCGGAAGCCGAAGTGTCATTGAATCGATTTTCGAAATGTCATCGTTCGGTTTGGTTCGTCAAAAATTCATTCATTGACAGACGGCCATATTGGATTTTGCGAAGAACCATTTGGTCAACTTGATTTGCTCGCATCGATCAGAAAATCATTGAAATTTTTCCAAAATGAGTTTCGGATTCATCTCACGACGTACCTCAACATTCATCGCCGCCGTTTGCGTCACCGCCTTCTTCGGTGAACGCGGCCTGGAGGTCGGCGCCGATGCTGTCTTCAATGCTGTCAATAAAGGCGTAAGTATTCCCATGGTTTGGCCTGCGAGCAGGTCCTCGCTGTTATATAACAACAGAATTCAATTGCCTGTCGTCTTTTGCAGAAATTGTGGGATCACATCAAGGATAACTACAAGGAATAGGAGCCAGTCGGGGTTTATCATAAAAAAAAAACAAATTGTTTAATGTTTCCCGCAATGCTGTTAACCACACTGTAGCAAATAAACTGTAATTAAATCTAATCGAAAACTAGGTGTTTGTGTTGCGCCTCATTCGACCACCAGCTCCCACGGCTTCTCCATTCGCAGTTGGTCGGAGGGTTTGGCCTTGATGTACCGTTCGGATTCTTTCAGGGCGACGCCGTTGCTCTCGAACGTTGACAAGAACTTATCCACTTTTCCACCTGCGGGCTCGCGATCGACGACGCATTCCATTTCGATGATGCCTGCTTCGAGGCAGCGCTGCGCCAGGATCTGATGGACGAATGCAAGAATTGAGAATGTAGTTGAGTGATCTTCGATAGGTCAGCCAAAGAAAATGCCCCCCTTGCCCCCTTCAGACTTTGTGACTTGACTCTTTACTCTGTCCTTTTCGGAGCCTCAAACTCACCTTGGCCAAATTGACATAAGCACTCGTGTCTTTGGTACTGTACAGTTGGCTTTTGATCGCCCATTCGTTCGAATTCGCCTGCAACACAACGCCGTTCTTCCAATGCAGCACCTGGGCGCTCACATTGTGCCCCGTCCGGGTCAAAGTCAATCTGCAAAACAATTCGACATTCATCCTGGACTCAGATTGACGTTCATCGCCTCCTAAACTTACTTGTGCCAGAAACTGCGTCCTTTCTGCTCCAAATGATATCCATCCGGCCGATAGCCGATTTTCATCAATTCCAAATTCCGCGGATTGCGATTGAAGAAATACGTCTCATTCGGGGCCGGTGCTGCTGCTGCTTTCAATTTGCTCAGCAACTGATAGCGATTCACATTAATTTTGTTTTTCATTTTGTTTGAGGATCTCGCGAGGATTGCTTGTCACGGAACTGATTGTTGTTTTGACCAAAGCGGTCGAGTATCTGATGTGAGGTTACGTAGAATTGTTCACGATTTTTGGCATTTCGAATTTGACACATCAACGGTGAGGTTATGTTGATAGAAGCGACAGAGTAAAGATTGAAAATTCTTCCGTTATCAATGGATTTTCGACAGGAATGGAGAGATCCTTTTTGATTTACTCCAAGAGGAAAACACCAATTGCCTTCTTCGAACCATCGGCTGGGAGCTCACAACCAAACAGAAGTCGATTGATCCTTGGACGTCATATGTCCTCCTCCAATTCAAAGAAAAACCAGCTTTATTTTTGTTCTCGTTTTTATACCATTTTTTTACAAAATATTCTTGAGATTTAAGCATTTCCATTAAAAAAAATTACATTTCCCCTCTCGCGCTCCTGAAGTCTGAATGAAAATTGATGAAAATTAAGTTTTTGTCAAATCGAATTGGTTTCAACGGGATTTCGTTAAATTTCCGTAAAAACTGATCGAAAAATGCCGGAGGAGCCCATCAAAGTGCCCAGACTGGTTCGAAATTGACCACACAGGCTCATCTTTGGATTGTGAGCCAAGTTAATACTGAGATTAACATCGAACCTCGTCGCCACGCAAGCAGAGTCTACCAGAGCCCATTGATGAGCCACCAGACAGGAAATGGCCTCAAATGATATCGACATTTGAGAGAAATTAAAGTTCACCCTCCCTCCGAATCTCCACAACGAAAAACACACAAAAGTAAACAGAAAATTTTCAGAAAATGAAGAAAGAAAAAAAAAAAGAAATAAATAATTCATTGAGGGAAGGTCGATGAAGGCGCAGCAATTGATTTAGACGACGCGACGGACCTCGAAGAATCGCTTCAAATAGTAAACTTGGCCGGCGGTCATGAAGACGAGGACCAGCGCTTCGAACGTCGACCACAAGACGACTCGTGAGTTCGTGCTTTCGTTGATTGATCGATGGATCTTATCGCGAACGTTCATGTACTCCTGTTCGTGTTTGACGGAGGTCAAAGTTCCAGCCAATTCTCGGATCTGAAAAGAAAGAATCGAATTATTTTCACTTCCAAGGGATCCGCTAGGTCGACCTTTACCATATCTTCCAGCTTGGCATGGTTTGCTTCGCCAGCTTGTTCGGCTCCTGGGACGGCTGCATTTGGCGCCGTGGCACTTTCGATCAGATCCATTGTGAACATCACCATTTTCGTTGTCATTGTGCCCTTCTCGTTGATGAAGCAATATCTGCGAAAGAAACAGTTCAATGCGACTGCCGTCATCGTCCACCTCCACTATACTCACGTGTAAACACCGGGAATGCTCGCACCGAATGTGTATTTGCCAGATGTCTCCCGATCTGCCTCGTGAATGACCTTGGATTCGGGATCGGTAATCTGGATTTCAATGTCGTTGAAGCCTCCATCGACAATCTCGAACATCAAGCCTGTGACGGAAATTCGTTAAAAATGCCCATTCACTCGCTCATCGACCCAAACTCACCCAATTTCGTGCCAGTTTGGACTTTCTCGTGGAAACATTCTCGACCGCCAGCGTCCACCGCGATTATGTACGCCTCTCCCGCCTGCAGCAATTTCAACAAAATTGCCGTAAAAACTAGCGATTTCAATTGAAACATCGTCGTCTTGTCGCTGCCAAAATTCGAAAAGGCAAAAATTTAATCTGAATTTCACTTTGCAAATGTTTGTTTCGACGGATCGGCTCTGGCCACGTATCGCATTGTCAAACAACTGTCAGTTTGTTCTCGTAGTCAATCGAAAGTACGAAATACGTAATGGCGTTTCGTTGACAGACTAGATCACATGCGGACAGTGACGTTTCGCTTTATTTTGTTTGGTTTTGCATGTGGACGGTTCTGAGTTTCTTCAGTTGATTCGAGCTGATCGACTGCGTATCTCAACTCGCAATGTCAGGTAAGGCGGTCATCCCACAAAAAAACCACAAAGTTTAACCCCATTTCCCTTTAAGAACCAAAGAAGAAGCCACGAGCTGATGATGAGGCAATCAACGAGGCGATTCATTTCATCACGGAGTCGGTGAGACCCCACAAACGACCCACAATCTCATTAAACACCCAGCACCGAACCGTCCTGACCGGAACCAAGCACAAGAAGCAATTCGCGCCGAAAAAACAAAAGAAGAACCGGAAACCGGACAAAGCTCTGTCCCGGAAGCAGTTCAGCGAGCTGGGATTGTATACACTGCCCACGCGGGCTTTGAAGTACTCCGACGTGGAGCCGTTGCACGACCTCTGGTCGCAGTACATCCTCAACCATTTGTCGCCATTCTGGACAGTCGATGCGACCACTCAACAGAGAAGCGTTCCGGAGCCACACGAAAGCAACTACACGGCTTTCAGCAAGACGCTGGTCAAATCAGACTTCCACGGAGCGATCGTCACGGTGGTGGCCTCGCGATGTCCGTCACTGGTCGGCCAACAGGGAATCATCGCGATGGAGACGAAGAATACTTTCAAAATCATCGGAAAGGATAATCGTACACGCAGTGAGGTCGCTTGAGGAGTTCAATGGAGGACGATGGCTAAGTTTTCTTTCGATTTCAGCCATCCCAAAGCCAGAGTCGGTTTTCAAGATGCTCATCCAGGACGTGGAGTTCACGATATTCGGAAAGTATTTGAACATTCGCCCCGCCGAACGGTCAGTGAAGAAGATCAAGGGCCTCATGCAACCTGACCTGTAGGTTTCCTTCCAACGGCTGTGTTAGGCTTAAGTTTTTTTTTGCATTTATCCTCTTTTTTAATTGAAGAATTTCTGAATAAATCACTTTATCGAGAGTAAATCTGCGGTCTTGTCTTGCCTCTTGATGCCTCCCAGTCGACACCGGAATATTCCACTTTATGGAGGTTGGCGAATCCGATGCCCTGGCCTGATTTCACTAGCATGGATTCGGTCACTTCAGAAGATCTTAAGAGCGAGACCAGGGTGCGGAGTCGACGATTTTGACTCGACACATTTCCGAGGGTTAAATGAAAACGACATCATAATACATATATCTTTGGCAGTTTTCCTCCTAGCGACAAAAGGAAATATGTTCTGTAATTAGCGTTGAATATTAGAAGTAGAATATGCGAGGGTTTTGCGATTTTTGGAACTTTCATTTTTTCGACAATTTTCATGCGAAATGCAAAATCAGCGGTCCAAAAGAGATGCCATATTTCTACGACGTGCCTGCATCGAAGCCACACTCCAGTAAGTTACAACTTCGATTCAATTTTTGGCCACTCCATTCAACGTCATCACAGCTAGGATTGGCGCGGAAATTGAGGCGAAATGTAAAGAGCATTTGAAAGGGAAAATAGCAGGCCATTTTCCACGTAGTGAGCTGTGAGCAAATCAATCAAAAGAGAAGCAATCTGTTCAAAGGCTTATCTCACGCGTTCCACTTGCAGACAAACTCGAATGAATGCTTGCTTGGAGCAACATCGGTTCGTTGAATTGACGTGTAAAATGTAGTTTTTTCTCTTGAAATGTTCCTGCGTTCTCGTGTGTGTGGTGTGGGTGCGTGTATCCAAAGTTGGCTACGAGACCATGTCACTCTAAGTGAAATCACAATTTTCACATTGACGATACGACGGAAAAACACCGGGAGAATGTCTGGAAATTGCATCATCCCTCCAAAAGTCATCCGACGCTTCTATGAGCTTCCACTTGTGCCTTTATGGAGGCTGGCAAATCCGAATACGAATCCCGCTGAAAGAATATAACGCGTTTTGTGTCTCCGCTTTTGATGGTTCGCGTCTGAACTTATTCCATCTATCGCTCGTTTCAAAAGCTCGATCCAAACAGCTTTCTCAAAGGAAAGAGCATCGATGATATTTTGTTTTGTTTTGTTTGGTCCCGACTCGAATCCAAAAACGAACGGCAATCAAACTTTTAATCCGATTCGGATGAGGATGGTGAACGGTGATTTGTGGTTAGTCGACCATCGTCTTAGCTAATTGTTTGTGGCTTCCATTGGACGTTGATTGGCTTTAATTAATTGATTTCATGAGAAGTCACTCAACCCACACCATTTTCGACGTCATTCCATGCCGATGTTCTGTTTGACCGGCTCGCTTCAACGCAATTCTTTTGGAAAAACTGAAAAGAGATTTTTCTCAGAAGATCCAACTCGAGCAAATTCCCAGGTGGCGAACGCATCAGCAACCATTCCGCTTTCGCTGCCCTTCGATACGATCCTAATTTGATTAAAAATAAATCCTTTGACCTCTTTCGAACGATACCGCAACGTTGCTGGAAAATAAATTCGATGGAAAATCCGTCAAAGGCTCGAAACAAACATGAAAATTAGACTTTCGTTGGATTCAACGAAGAGCGGCAAAGAAAACAAGAAAATGAAACGGCTGCCATTTGCGTCCGTCGGGAATGTCCTTTAATCGGAAAAAGAAAGGAAGGTCGAATGCGATTGGCGACGTTTGATGTCAACGTGCCGACTGACGAAGATTAAAATCGGGACATTGCCATCGAGACACAGCGCTCTGATCCCAGCGAAAGCCAATTTTCAAAATCAAACGCCAATTCGTCAAATCCATCGAATGTCCAATCCGCTTATGCGAAACAAAAAAAAGCACTAGAAAATCTCATTTGGTTTCGTATCGCTTCTCTTTCCTATTCGAAATCACCGATGCGAATGGAAATCCTCTCTTTTAGCTTTCATCATCGATCAAAAGGTCACCAAAGGCTTAGCCATTCAATTTCTGACAAATTGTTTGCAAACAATCCGATTTGGAATCCTTTCGTTCTGCACGTCAGCTCTGCAGCGCGCGCGGCGAAATTCAGCACCGCTATCCGCCATCATCAATCTACTGTTCGTCTTCCGGCCGCAACCTCCATTCCACGATGACGGCCATCACCACAAATTCACGTGCAAAATCAACATTAAATCGGCCGAACTCAATTTTATTGTTTATCATTTGTTGCGCGCACAAAATTGGGGAAATCAAACAAATCGATGAGGCCGACGAGTCGCAAGCCAATGCAATACATATGCACTCGAATCGTTGCTATTTTTGGAACAAAATTTATATTCGCTGAATGCTTGGGATTCGATTCGTCCGTCATTTTGGCCGATTAAGTATTTGCTTTTCGGCGGATTCGCCTGAGCGAGTTGTGGATTTAAATCAATTTTCCATCGAATTCGATCGAGAAAACGTTTCCGTTTTCGAATAGAATTCCATGGGAAACGCATTTGATGTTTATTAGCCATTTCGGGGCAAACCCAAAAATAATCAGCGATTAGGAAGAAGGAATTGAAAAGCATCCTCAAGTCGCCTGATGACCTATCATTCGCCGAATTCAATTATGAAAACAGAATCGTTCATTCTCGGCCGGAGTTCTTTGTCCGTTTTTTTTTTGTGATGGCAGATGAGCCGCAATAAGCAAACCTCATTATGAACGGCGGCACGCACGTCATTGTCCGATCGACCACCATCCGCCTAGTTAATCCTGTCGGCAAACAATTCGTTTTCAAATATTTGAGCATTTTCCCGGATTGCGTGGGTCGTAATGAAGCCATCAGCATGGCCCTCGTCTTCTCCATCGTCCGTGCGGCAAGTATCATAGCGCAATCAGTTGCCGACGGCAACGCAGGAAGCCGATGCCAGTCCGCGTTGAGGTCCAGATCCTCCATTGAAATTGATCGCCAGGCGGAATGGAGGCCAAGCAGCCAAACGAAATGGATATTCGCGGCTTTTGTTCGGTCCGGGTTAGTTTTCGTAATTGCTGTTTCCTTCTTCGGAATTCATTCGTCGTCGAACAATTGAGATCATCGAAATATGATGGGCTTTGTGTCATTCGATATACCGCACTCGGTGCTCGTCGAATGATGCGGCCAGGACCTTTGCAAAGGTCGCTGATGGTTAAATCGCGTGGTGGAGATTCGTTGTCGGTTGATTTTGCGGCATCGCCTTTATTTCGGTTGGAATCGAATTGCTTTTGACGGAACGATGTTTGACGTGATGATTTGATGGCGATTCGCTTCAAGGACGAGAGTTCTGATCAAACGGAAGCAAGCAGCACTGAGCGCGGAAATGGTGAAAAGAGCCCGATTTCGTCGATTGCATCATCGCATTTTGAAGTGGAACCCAACGCTCTCGTCAATAACCGTTTCATTCACCGGCTAGCATTGTCTCTTCACCGAGCTCCAGCCCACAAACAATTGCTTCCATTCATCGATTTCGTCCTTTTCAAAAATGAAATCGACTGTTCAATCGCTCGTCAGAGCGAAATACGTCTAATTGCGGCAATCAATGTCGTTGTTGTCACCGAAGGCGTAGACCATTGAAACGAGCCCATTGTTCGACAACGAGCTGTTTTCAACGGACGGATCGAATGTCTGATTAGCCGTGCGCTTTGTTTGCTTTCAATTCGTTTCGTTTTCCTTAAAAAAAATCCGTCAATTGACCTGCAATGCATTTTGATGACTGCATTGCGCTCGATTGCCATCGACAATGCAGCTTAAGGCGCTCGGAATCGTCTTCGAACAATCGAATTGACAAAACATTTGCTTTTTTGCTGCAGTTCTTATCGCCCTCGTCGCCTTTTCGAGCAGGTAGCTCTCGTGTTTCCCTTTTCTCTTTTCTTTTGCGGCGAATTGCTTTCGGGTTCTTCAAGACATTGCCATCGTGAGGCCACTTGAGATATCTCCATTTTGGAAGATGCGATTTCCGTCTCGCTCCACTACCCCCTGCCCCGGACGAGTCACGACTTTTCAAAGGACTTGGACGATTCTCGAGGAAATTCTCATCAAGAAAAGTCAACTTCATGGTCTCACCCCGAAATCACTTCAAAAACTCATTCCACGCGCAAAGCAGCCAACTTACATCCATCCGAGCCACTTGAGTCAAACTCAAAGCGTAAAACGAAATCAAAACTAATTAAATCAACGGAAACCATGCCCGTGTCATATCGAGGAGCGTCATTGCAACTTTGAAACGCTTACCGAAGCCAAATCACTGGAACGAGTCGGCCATCTGTCAAAGTGGGATTGATTTCAGTTGCGGCAAAACAAAGCAAGTCCTCAGCGCGAATTCATCAAAATTAATT
>JANSTV010127261.1:0-17829 GCA_027564135.1 Lestremia cinerea
ATGCCAGACTGTCACCGATCTCTGGCCGATATTCTCTTGAATCGATTTGTTGACTGAATGTAGGTTGTTGCTTTGAATCACTGAATTATTTTCAATTGCGCTTTGACAGTAGTTTCTATTTTGACAACAAAAGCAATTGGTTGCGACTGGCGGCTGGCGGATGAACTGGTTGTTTGGGTGGAGATATTCAGATGGCGTTTTATTCTCGACAGTTGTCGGTGGAGATGGATTGGATACTATCAGCGAACTGGGGAACGGGCTGTTTTTGAAAGACCTTTGAGACGAGTGAGTGAGGACTGAGCGTTAGGCTCTGAGCCTTGACAACCGCCTGAGATGTGGATAGTTTCCTGCTAAACAGCAAATGATAGGAGCTATTGGAATCACCCCCTTCCTCTATTCCCCTCCCTCCCAGAAATCCCAAGAAAAAATCAACTTTAAAACATTCCATTAAGAATCGAATCAATAAAAATTTTATTAATCAATTTAGTCTTAAGAAATATAAAACAAAAAATGACGTATTTTTGGCACGCGTCCATCGGATCGCCTTACATTATATACAATAAACATGTGATCACAAGAATGCAGCACAGCAACAGAGACACATAGCGATAATAGCTGAGAACGACTTCCTGGGAGCCGTTAAACACGATAAAGCCGACCAGTAGACCGGCCAGCGCTCCACCACCATGCGCAGGCAGACTAATTTTCGGTTCGGAATTTCCTTTGGCCACAAAATGAATGGCAAAAAACATTAAATCACTGAGACACAACACAACCACAGCCAAGATGCGAGTCCGACGATATGACAGCGTTTTGTAGTTCTGCGAGGGAATTAAGTGAATGAGTGGCGATTCGAATCGATTGATTTTGGGGGAGATTAGACACTCACCAGAACGCAATGGCTTATATGACTAATGAGTAATGAGTAAACGCCAGCTGATGCTCCGACCATTGCTTGGCTCGGATTTAGGGTAGCCGAGCCTAAGGCACCGAATACTATTCCACCGAAATACACCAGAAACACCTCCAAAGGACCTTGTTCCGTTTCCAAGGGTGTCGCCACTAGAATCTACGAAGGTGAGAAATGAGAACTCGATGTTATCAACGGACGACTCCCTCACAGCGTGCAGTCCATTCAAAAGATTTCAAACAGCTCGTTTCCGGTTATTCAAATTGGCGAGACGGTGACCGCCATTCGATTCCCCATCAATCACATCTCGTTCAATCAACTCACCTGAATAATAACGTTGAGAAACAAATGCGTCGATCCCGAATGTAAAAAGTGGTAACTAAAGAATCGCCAGATGTCATGTTTCTTGACGGGCAAGAAGATGAGTTTGCTAAACGCCTGCTCACAGCCGAAATAGTAAATGATTATCTGAAATCGTTAAACAATTTGATGAGTTCCGTTCAACCGGCACGACCTTCATTGCACGACATTGTCAAGGTTTGTGCTACGCACAATTGTTTCCGTCGCGGTGTTTACTCACTTGTACGATGCTATTGACCACCATTACCCAGGGGACTCGCCACGGCACGCATTTCGTGATCGAGTTCCACTTCTTGGCGAGGTATTGATGGGGGACCGGTTTTGGTTTTTGGACGGGATTTTCGAACGGCACGGCTAGGAAGCGCTGGTTCTCACCATCGACAGCCTTCGATTTCGGCCGTTCCACTGTGAAGAGCCTCGGGTTGAGGGCGTGCGCCTCCTGCGACAGACTTCGCTCGTACTCATTCCAGGCAATGGTTTTATCATTTTTCTTCGGTAAAATTCTCACTTTTCTCAGAGCTCGCGGAGACTCCACACTCATTTTCGCTCAAAGAGACAACGCGTGAATGCAAAACATTTCACAAAACCCGCTCGATGATGAACCACCCAATCTTATCGGTGGTCATGAGCGCCAAACTGATTGTTTTTTTTCTGTTTTTTGTTTTAATAAATGACATATTTCTCACTTTTGGTATTCTCCGTGAAGGTCATCGCGGTTCTGACCAAAAACAAAAAAAAATTCTTATCGCTTCGAATTGCGATTTGCATTTTTCGACAGAGCAAAAAAAGAAACTCATCCGAATCGAAGCACATTCCAACTGGCAGCGCACCATTCGTCAAAACAACAGCCGCAGCACAAAAACCATGCTCTTTGCGTAATTACATATCATTCACTAACAACAATCGAATCACTTAAAACTGAATGTGTTTCTCCTCGGATCCACAATTCGATTTGAAAATGCGTGTGCGTGTGTCGATGTGTCGAATCAAACACAACAGACCGTCCGACAGGCAAATGTTCTTCAAATATTTTCGTGCTCGTTTTATTTGTAATTCTGAAATCGGCGTGAAAACGATGTTTTATTAATAAATATTGGCGATATTGAATTGGAATATCGGTTTGTGGAGTTGGCGTTTCGCGGTTTTGAGACGAATGTCGCGACGACTATGATTTCGTTATTCGCAACGGCGCTGCGAGGAAGTTCTCCAAAGGAAGCCAATCGTCGAGACGTGATTTGCATTCGCATTCAACCGATTGCGATATCGAATTCATTCACCTGGCGCTGATGACTGTCAACGCTTCTCAATGCGGCGCACAGTCAACCTCATTGACAACACACTCTGTAATTACGCGCAATCGGAATGAACCAACAAACTGCTTTGTGAAACGACCCAGTTCTTAGAATAGATCAATCTCCGGACGATTTTTTTTTTTTTGTTTTTTTTTTTTTTTTTCAAAAAACACATTTCCCATTCAGGCCATTCCATTCGGAAGCCATTGTTATTGTTTATTCATTCGAATGCAGTAAATTAACAACTCTCATTTTCAATAAACAATAGAGTCGATTTGATTGCGATCGGCAAGCATTTTATTATTAGATTAGACCGGATTTAGAGGTGATTTTGTTGGAAATTGGAATGCAATCGATCTGGGATTGTCAGTCACGCTTTGCGGGCGGTTCAGTGTTAACGAAACGCGATTTTGAAGCGTCACTATCCGAAGATGGAATCACTTTGCGTGAGAATGTCTCACCGACGCTCGACCGAAATCTCGACTTGCTCCCGCCAATGTTTATTTTCACTTTCGTTTGCAGACAAAACGAACCAAACACAAGAAAATGACGAAAATGTTTACAATCGACGCGTTCGTTGGCATCCAAACCGCACCGGAGTCTCATAAACACTGACGTCTCATCATTCTCGGTGTCGACTAACTGCCAATTTGTCGGACTGGCGAACGTCGTCGAACGCTTCTAATTGGCAACATTTTGTCCAAAAATAACCATGCGAAGGACACAGCACATCGTTAACTGGCCGAATATAATCGGATGGCGTCCACTCATGCTGAAATTATCGCAATCGATTGCCTCCCGAGATGAGCTTCGGATTTTGCTGGAACTCCCGAAAATCGCACCGTTGACGAAACACTTTCACTGCTTGAACTTGAACCGATTGCCTCAGTTTCGATCAGACAGAAATACACCCGACGCGAACCCATATTGCACTGAGCGCACTGACCGAGTTGCATGCCAAACTGCCATCCACCGAAGGCATAGTCGCTTCCATGCGGAGACATCCGACTGCGAGAGCGGGTGAACAAATGACTCTGGATGAAAATGGGATAATTTTTTTGTGTTGCGTCCATAATCGACGGGAGAAAAAAGGCGATTGATCCCAGAGGACCGGTGGCGGTGACTGCCGCTGGAAGGGACTATGGCACAGTTCAACGATCCGACGACGAGCACATGATGCTGTTACTACGGGATACCGTCACAAAGCGGGAAAATCGTACATGTGAATGGGGGTGGATGTGACGCGCCACGCACCGTGTGTTGCATTGGCCGCATCACCTCGGAGGGAACTCTCTGACGAACAGGGTTGGCTCCGTGTTGGAATTGTTTGGGTGTTGTTTTTTAGATTGGATGCGCGACATTGCGTTAATCGAGTCGAAGACATTGCGTGCGTACGCACAAGGGGTGATGTGTGTTCTTGTTTCGAATGTTGTTTTGATGGAAATTCGATTCTTTGTAAATGCGAATGTCATCGGGGTGACGGGTTGGGTCGATTGCATATGGTTTTGATGCAGTTTGAGGCGAGGGCTGTGATAGCGGAGATGGGTGTAGATGAGAAATTGAAAATCAGCAGGCAGTTTGCTTTATTGATTTATTGTTTTGATTGCTCGTTGGCAATCATTTGACGATGGAACTCCGATCGGCGTGGTAATGGACGAGATTTTTGTATTAAGCTTTGCGGGAAGTGGGCTTATCGAATATCAAGCGATTATTTGACTCATATTTTGAGAGTTGATTGTTTTTCTGTGATTTATTTCATTTTTCTTTTTCTTTCTCTTTCTCTTTCTCTTTCGCTCTCACACAGTTTCTCTGTTGACGGTAAGATTTGCCTCTTGGCTGAGAGGACCTTAAATGGACAAGGATTCTTAGCAGGTCAAGCATCTGTCGTCTCGACTCGATGATTTCAGGCAAGAAGACAATCAAGTCACCGGTAAGAGGTTCTCACAGAAGGGAAATCTCTAAACGAACCAAATTATAACGAGCAACACTCCATCGAGCTCCACTGAATCATCGCTTCATTCTCAAAAACATCGCAAGAAATGCGAGCGCTCAAAACGCACCCATTCAAAATACTGAAGAAATAAGAACGCATCCGCAAAAGTTTGACACTTTTGTTTCAAAAAACCGTAATATCAAATGTCGCTTTGTCATTTGCATTGTTTGATCGAGTAAATATCGGAATTTTCTTTGAATTCCGCGCGATTGTATTGCATTGTGCCGTCCGGGCAGAGAGTGTCGAATGTGAAGCGACTGTCCAACGTGAACGTTATGTGACAAACTGGGTGAGTACAAGAGGTCAAAGTTTATTTCGAGCGTTTCTATTCGATTGATTCGATTGCATTTGTTTGTTATTTGTTTTCAGACGATTAGCTTACTAGCGCTGATAATTATGGCACCAAACACAGGTTCGAATTTGGAGCGAAACGCAAAATAACCAAGTGGAATGGTTGTGAATGCATTTAATCAACTGTGGACATTTTTTCCAGAAGCGGTAAATGAAACTCAAAATGGGAACGAGGAGAAGACGGTGGAGAGCGAGTCAACGACGCTGATCGAAGTGAATGAAACATCAACATCACCGAGCTGTGAGTCGACTGGGAGTAAGGAAACGCCTGACAATGGTAATGAAAACGCCAGCAAGCAGACATCGAACGGGAAGGAGCCGCCGAAGAAGCAGAAACCGAAGAAACAAAAGCAGAAAGAGGAGCCGACCGTCGACGAGAATGAGATGGTTATAGTCAGAATGGTGAATAGTATTCGACTGGCCTTACTCAGTGCGACGCCTGGCCAGGAGTTTTATGTGCTCCATCAAGTGCTCCGCCCTGACCCTGATGCACTGTGGAAGAACTGCATCGAGGTTTGCAACGACCTTCTGTCCATTCTTCGCTGCGATGTGTTCCCCTTTGGCTCGACCATCATCGGCATAGCCTTCAGAGGTGAGTACCGCTGAGCCGCAGTAACCCAACCACAGTCACCAACCAGCCACCTTCCATTCACAGATAGCGATTTCGACTTCCACATACGACCCCCACCGATCCTACTAAACACCAGCGATGTCGTTCGAATAGCTCTGAGTCAATTGGGCCGTTCCGGTAAATTCAGATGCTTCAATCCGGTGCTGCGAGCACGTGTCCCGCTGCTCAAATGCATCCATGTTCGGACCGGAAAGAATTGCGATCTCAATTTCTCGAATCAGTACGGCTACTTCAACAGTCACATCCTGTCGCATCTGGTGGTCAAATACGATCAACGCATCTACGATCTGGCGTTGATCATCAAGTCGTGGATGAAAGTGCACGGCTTTGTGGAACCGTCCAAGATGTCAAACTACACAGTGCTGTGGCTGTTGCTATTCTACCTGCAGGTGATCGAAGTGCCAATTGTGCCACCCATTGAAGTGTTTCAACACAATGTTCCGCCGTATCTGCGGAACGAGTTGAATTTTGCCTTCGACACGGCGTTTCCAAACTACTCGAAAAATCGTCAAACCGTTGCTGAACTGCTGTTGGGTTTCTTCGAGTTTTATGAAAAATTCGATTTTGAAAATCAACTGATTTGTCCTCTGCGCGGACGAGCATTCCCCAAAGCGAATCTCCTGCAGAATTTTCCCGATGAATTTGCACAAGTTCAAAAGCTACTGGTCGATGGATCGAAGCGAATGGAATTTCGAATGACCAAATCGATCAATATTCAAGACCCGTTCGAGGTGTACCGCATCATCAACGCGATGTACCACTGTCAGTGCGTTGCTCAGTTCAAAATGCATTTAAAGCAAACGGCCGATATCCTTCGGGATGGTTTGACGGCAACCACTTTGTTCAGCATTTACGATAGAACGACGTACAAATCGCTGGAAATCGCGGCGAGACGAAAGGAAGTCACCGCCATTGCCACAGCTGACGCTGCAACGGCAGACGAAGAGGATCCTGCGCTGGAGAAGGCTTCACTTCATTACAAACTGCTGCCAGGCGAGGACGAACTGGGAATAATCCGGAAGATCCTTTCGAATTCGAATGATGAGGAGGCGATCAACAAGCTTTGGATGGAGAGAACGCCCGAGTTCATTCTCGACATGATTGCGAAGCTATTCGGCATGGAGGTGGAGGAACTCAAGTCGAAAGAGCCGTTGATTGAGAATGGCAACGATTGCAGCCACAAGCTCGTGTTTGAGGTGCGCGGCACGAAGAACATTCATCCGTATCGCATCCGGAAGCTGACCACCGAAACTCTGGATGAAGAAATCGAACGGGCTGACACGCTGCTGCTCAACGAGTTCGAACCAATCAATTTGAACATTATTCTGGGCATCAAAAAGGACACACAACCTGACCGCCTCATGTTGGTCTTCTACGATTTGATCAACACAAAAAGGAGGAATTTCTATCGAGGATTCTACTCGAAATTCGCCCAGAACATTCGACAATTTTTGAATTTGTATTACTTGGATTTATTGCACAAGCACTCGTCGGTTGAATGAGCCCGAGGACCACGGAAGACATTTATTTTTTTAAACAATTTCTTTTCTTTCTTTTCTTTCTTGTCCAAATGAAGTTTTCACAAAAGAATAAATTTTTGTATCTTTGTTAATTGATAATCTTCGGATGGTTTGACTTTACTCGCTTCCAGCTGTCATCCGGTCCCGAATTCAATGAACCCCACTCGCATCAAAATAGTTTGAGAAAGTCGCCAAGACGAAAGTATTTCGCTTGAAATCACCTCGTGCTGGCTTCCTTCACGCCTGTTAACGAACACTATTGCAATCGATTGCACTTCGCATCTCAGCGCGTGCAGTCGATTCATTCGGAAATTGGATTGTTTATCCTCCAGCATGTCCCACTCTTGCCACGCAGTGACGTCATGTGGATGGCAGCTCCAAGGTGGGGAAATGTCGAGTGATTGAAAATTGAAAGCGATGATTTCAGACAGACGTGAATCTTATCGGCATTTATCGGCGGCCTGGTGGCCGAAATGGCATCGAAATGCCGCATCGAAAGCCAATATCACGTGAACGATGTCCGAAAACGGTGATCCACCGTCGACGTCCATAAAACCATCTCTCCAACTCATGAACAGATGTTATGAATTTGCGGTGTTGATGCGACGAAGCATCTGTTTTGATTGTTTCAATTTCATTTCAAAATGACGCCTTCGACCCTGCAGTCCGGTCGCAGTGGCCCAGCGAACTCATAAATCGAAAGGGTCTGCGTTGGAACGGCATAAATTATTCGACGGGCATCAACATCGGTGTTTTATTCGACATTAGACTGTTTTCCGGCCAGGGATTCGACTTTGAAACATCGACCGAAACAAAAAGCTTTCAATTTTTGGCTTTTTTGAGGAAGAAAAAGAGTAAATAAATGATGTGAGGTTGCGGTCAGTGTGCGCTGATAGTTGATTGTGATGCCCGCGAACCGTTTCGCATGTGGTTGTTCATCATTTTCGAGACGAGAATGATGGAACGGCTGTGAGAGTTGAAGAAGCCACTCAACGAGAACACAATCCCTTTCGTGTGTTCGCCGAGGCGCTCAGCATTCTACTAACGGAGTCGCATAACAGACTGCGAGTTGCTCATGAATTGAGCGTAAATGTACACTGGGGAATCGGGTGGGGATTCAATTTCATTCAAATCGAATGAGTTTCACTCGAAATTTCGCGCGCAAACTGCAAACACTCACATCTTTGGCTTCACTCAACATTCGCATGGCACTCAAAGTCAGCTCTATTGGATTCGAGTATTTTTCTTTATTCAACGCACACCTCGACTGTCACCGATGCATCAAAAGGAAAATGTCATCGTAGCTCTTGCGATTCGTTTCGGGCAGCACGTAGACGAACAGCAGAAAACCGATGGCAGACAATCCGGCCAGCAGCAGCAGAAAGAAGTGTGAGGTCATCAGAAAGGCGAGTGATTCGAGGAAATGCATCAGGAAGAATGTGACAAACCAGACCAGGCCGAAGTAGGCGGGCAGCGCAATGTGGCGAATCTGTTGGAAGGGAAGCGGTCAGGAAGTGAATGTTATTTTGACGAGGATTGAACGTACCTTCTCGGGAATGATTTCGGTGGGGAGGACGTAGGTGAGAGGAATGATGCCGACTGATGAGAACAGCAGTACGCAGGCATAGCTCAGCGTGGGGATCCATGCGAGACTGGCTGATTCGCTGGTGAAATGGCTCAAATATTCATAAATAGCGACGGTGAAGAGTCCGATGGAAGTGACCCCGGCGGACCCAACCAGCAGCGCTCTTCGACCCATTCGATCAATCAGAGCAAGACAAACGACCGTCCCAGCCAGTTGAATCCCACTCGAAATCACGTACGAGAACTTCATATTCGGGGATTCGTGCGTCTTGGCTGCGTAGTGAACCACAAGGAAGCAATTGCAGATGACGTGCATGACAATCAGCGCCGCCGAAATGGTGAAGGCCTTCAGTGAAGGAATCGTTGCTGAAAACATTCAACTTGTATTGCGTGCCTTCTTCAACCTCTGTCGTGAACTCACCAAAGTCCTTCAGCGTCACAATGTTTGTCCGCAGGACGACAATCATTCTCCGCAATTCCGTCTGAATACATTCGTCTGTTTGCTGCGCGTTGCTGTACAACCGCATGGACTTGATGGCTTGCTGAAATGAGGAAAAACGATGAGGAATGGTCTCGATTGGCCAGCAGTCGTGAAACGAACCTCTCTTTTTCGATTCTTCATCAGCTGCAGCGGTGAATCAGGCACCCAGGCAAAGCACATGATGAATACCACAGGAACGGCCAACATGAAATATGACACCAGCGCGAATGACAGAAGATAATCCGCAACGAGACCGGCGAATATCCCGAAGTGCACGAAGAAGGGAGTCAACGTGAGGAGTCTGCCGCGATGCCTGCGAAGGAATAACATGTTGAGATTCTAAGCGAGTTTCATGATGAATTTCCGACTCACCTGTCATCAGAGATCTCCGCCAGGAACAGCAAAATAATCACGATCGTTCCACCTGCAGTGAACCCCGAGAGAATTCGCGCGATATACAGTTCGGTGGCGTTGGATGAAACAGCAACCAGTGCACAGCTTGCCTGAAAGAGAAAGCAAGCGTAAGTAGATGTTTGGACGAACGAAGCGGCTCACGAACAATTTGAGGGATCACCAACACGGCTAGCGTGTTTTTGCGTCCAAAGCCATCGGCCATGCAGCTCAGAAAGACCGTTCCAACAACCGCTCCAAGATACAACAACGACCCGATCCACGAAACCTCCTTCCCTCCCAACGGAGGCACCTCCAACGGACTGTCACTCGTTTTGAAGGCATCCGCATTCGAAGTGAACCAAGCCTCGGTCATTCCAAACGCGAAGCTCATTAAGTTTGCTGGAAAAAGTAAATCGTTCAGCGTCGGGCTTGAATGAACCTGACATTGACTTACCGGAAATCGCGCCCAAATACTGAAACACAAAGCCGTTTTCCATGACGGTAAACATTGCGAGGTGAGATTTTCGACCGAGAAATTGGCGATGCGAACGGCATGAGAGCAAAATGGAAACTGTCAACCGGCCGATTATTCGACTTTATCAGCGAACGAGCGTTTACGTTTTTACGACGGGCATTGTTGTAAATTAAAGCAGTTTTTGTTGTTGCGCTTGCTGTTTGTTGCTCTACAATGAGTATTTATCAGACGCGATAAGATTCACGGAGTGTTCAGATGAAGCACGTAGCCCGAAGAGGTCTGATAGAACTGTTTGCCGAAATCGAATTTATCGAAATTTCTCGTCTGAATCATCGCGGGGCAAACAAACAAACATAACGAGGTAGATTACCGTTTCAGCGTGAACGCAACGCAGAAGTTTGCCGAAAATTCTTGAATGACTTTGATGCCCCGCAAAGAGAGCGCATATCAATTTACTGGTTCGCCAAGGCAGCCGCTTTTCATTGGAGTCAGGCGTTTAAACGATGCGGTTTACGGCGATATCAAATTCGAGTCTACGCAAAATTCATTTGACAGCGCCCCAAGCTCCGACCCGTCCCGACCCCTAAACTCAAAACCACCTCATTAAATAATTGCTTTGGCACAATTATTTGCAACGTTTGACATTGAAACGCACACCCGCACGTTCGACTGACACGTCGTCGACAACGTTGCGATTTCAAAACAATCTCAGAATAATAAATGTTTGGCTTTTGAATATTTCAAAATGATTCGGTGCCCGCAAATGGAGTCTCATCGTCAGGTGTGCGTCATTACCATCATCATCAGTTGAATGTCCTAGCGGGCACGTCGTGTGTCAGACACCCGAGTCGTTACACCGAAAACTACTCGCTCGACGAACATTCCGCAGCATAATTTTGACGCTTATTTCCGTATTCTCAAGCGAAGTGGGGGGGAATTCGAGTGAAAACTTTCGCCTTTTCAACGATGAGAATGAGAAGTTATCGATTGCAAAGTGAAAGACGAAGAGTCTGAGCCAGAACCGCAGCATCAACGGGAGAACGCAGCCAACTTTTCTCGTAAATCGTTTAATTGTTCGACGAAGCTTCCGATGTTTCGAATCATCGATGGATAATGGAACAACCATTCACCGGAAATATTTTTCCTTTCAAACACTCGCTGTGCGCTCGCAAGAAGACAACCGGGTTTTATTCATTTTTCATTTTGACCGGCAACGATGCGCTACCACACCTGCCTTACGCCAGAGGATGCGTTGAATTTAATGCGAGCAATTGCGAGCAATTCAACAGCGATTCATCTCGAAGGCATTCAATTTCGGAAGAAAAGAAAAACGGTTTAGCGCGATAGTTCATCCGAGAAGAACTATGCGACGAGTTAATTCGAAAGAACAAGCAATAAAAATACACGCGGAATAATCAACCATTGAAGTTTGTTCGACGGAGAATTTCGCTGGATTCCGACAGCGTATAAAAGTTCCGTCGGTGGAAACTCTTTGCATTTGCATTTGAGGATGCTCGCACGGCAATGCGAAGGCTTTTCGAAGCACTGCTCGAGGTTAGGCAGCTACATGTGGCCCGCCATGAATATTCTTTATGAGTTTGATTTTTATTGTTGGATTTCCCCCGAAAGCGATCCAATTCATCTGCTCCGTGCACGGCGCAAAATACCATAAAAATTATGATTTGATTCGAGCGAGCAGATAGCAATAAAAGACAGGGAAAAAACGGTAACACGAACGATAGTTTGCCGAATGATTTGGAGCCGGCGATGGCACATCGGAATGGAGTGTTCGCCTTCACGGCAATAACCGTAAAAAATGACGTACGTATCGTTTTTTGGAAATGTGACGTGCTCAACGGCGACAGGAACACGGTTCAATATCCCATTCACGAATTATGAAATTATCAACGAGCGGAATTCCAAAGACATTTCTCCGCCGATACCGCTGCGGAACGCTATCGGCGGCAAGGATGTGAAACTTTCGGGCAACTAATTGAGTGCGGGACGAGTCGATGGGGAACTTTTCCACACACACACACACTCGTCCGTATGCCACTCGCCATGAATCTGTCACCCGACATTGATGCGTTCTATGCGCAATTCACGTCGAACGTATGGAATTGTCGATGGCAAACTTTTAATCCAATCGCTTTGCAAGACAAATTGCGATTTCATTCGATGAAATTCTTTTGTTTTGTTTTCATTTTTCGAGATTTTCACTTTGCCGTCGATTGTTCTTCCAAGTATGTCGGTGACAGAGTTTAGGATCGGGTGGCTGCGAGAGAGACGATTTAATGGCATATGGTTTTGGCTGTGAATGTTTCGTGCAAAGTTATCGGTAGGTGTTTGCCGATTCGACTTCAATCAACTTGTTGTTTCCGAATGAGCTTTCGGAATGAGAGACCCCCCCTCTCCCTTTCAAACTATTCGAATTATTCAAGATTATTTACGCATTAAACTTGTTCATCAAAGTGTGACGATGTTCCGTTTTTTGGGGCAACACAATCGATGGCTGGCTCTCCCAATACAACCCCTTTGTTTGCTCATTCAATCGTGCACGCAAATCATAATATTCTATTTGCCATCGTATAATTGACTTAAAAACGGAGGAAAACGCACATTTATTCCGATGAAATATTGACGAATTGCTCATTGCGTCTTTGACAAGCCACCGCCGCGGGGGAGGGAAATGTATCGACGATTAATCAAGAGAAATTCCTTTTGAATTCCGCTCAACTGCGAGGGAATATTCATCAGGTTTTCGGGGACATTGTGTTTACTTTTCCAATTGGCATTCACCCGCAGTCACTTTGACAAAAGTCGAATGCGATGCTGATGCTGACGCCGCCGCCATCCAAAATCGATGAAGCCCCTCACATGATTGACATGGCCAGGGCCAATGTCGAATTCGCTTTAATGTCTCTCCCAAAACATCGAAAAGTCAAAAAACAACAAATCAAATCCTCAACGTTCTTTAATTAATCGAACATTCATTTGAGAAAATGTTCTTCAAGCTTTCCGCCATTCCGCTATTCCGCATCGCAACACAAAGCGAAAAAATAAATATTTGACTTTTGCAAAAATGTTTCGTGTTCGCTTTTTTTTCTCATCTTTTTCCACCAAACGGAATTCGTTTCGAACGAATTCCAACGGAAATTGATTGACAGTCGTTTCATTGAGACGGGCGAATCGTGAGGCAACGTGTTGAATTGATAAAATTTTGATTTCGATTCATTGCTATGTCTGCCGACGAGATATCAAAGTTTGGAAAGATTCAATGGCATCGCCCCATCAAAAACATTAGTCTGTCCGAGACCGAGTTCAGCAATCTCCAAGCGAAAGATGAACTCTTCGTCGCGACGAGAACAAATCGAAAGAATTCTCCTCAAGAAAATCGATAATTAGAAACATGCGGCTGATGGCCACTTAACAACACCTGCCCATTTCAGTCGAGGCGGCCGCAATTTCCGGAGCCGACCGAAACTATTCGCTGCCCCCGCCGCCACAACAGTCGGCTCGACTGCAAGTCTCTTTGTAGGTCAGACGGATGTCATTCTCGTGGGTTTTACGGTTCGATGACAATCATTCGTTGTTCGTTGAATAGAAACCGAATCGACAAATATTTGCTCGGGGGATAAATGGTTCGTCTTGTGGGATTCCCCCTTCGGGCGAATGAATCGAGCGCTTATTCCACCCTCCGCAAACGTACGATGACATACGTTGATTTCGCTGGAATATGATTTATCGATGAGGCCCATCGGTTGAGCGATTGAAAAAAGGTTTGAATGTCATCCAGTTTATTGTTTTAATTTAGATGGAAATCGGTGGATGGATTTCGGAAATGAATGAGATTCGGTTGATGTTTGATGGGATCTATCGATGAAGCGGAATTCAACTGTGACGAAATCCTAGGCTCAACTTTATGCGTTCGTAATCCAACAGGAAGCTCACTCGGCCAGGCTGCAGATCGTCACGGATAAGTTGCGAAATCAGATGTCATTACTGTCAATGGCTTGGCTGATAAGCACCGAGCACAAGAAGACGGCATCCGCCAAGCGAACAATTCCCTCAAATTCGGTTAACGAAAAATAAACAAGACTCGTCTCGCCCAAACACAAGCAGCCTCGAGCGTCGTCTTACCTTTTTTCCGTTTTCTTTGTTTGAATTTGTTTCGAATCAAAAATTCATGAATTTGGTCGGGAGAACTTGCCGGGAGAGCCCTCAAATGGTAAACTTAACTAGTTAAAAATATAATTAAAGATTTGATTAAAACTTCTGTGGATTATCTTCGGAGGACTCTCCGAGGGAATACGGTGTGGGCTGCAACAATGGATTAACCATGGCTGAGTGGTTGTTTCGGTAAAGCTGTTGCACTTTGCGTCTTCTGCGAAGAGCCGATGCGACTTGAGTGGCGCATTTAATTGAAAGATTACCGGTCGCAGCTAGTTGACGGCGGTTACCTACGGAGCGAACACAGTCAAACTGAAGGGCGTCGAGCGGAATGGTTTTCCTAGAACTGATCTCCGATAATGCGACGAGGTCGTCCATCTCAATGTTAATTGTCCGGTTTTGTGGAGTGAACGAGCCCAGTCGAGATGAAATCAACGAATTAACCACCGTCGACGTCCAATTGTCCGGCCAAATAGGCTTTGCTAGCTTTTTTCTCCTCTCCTTCCTTTCCACTCCGCTCTTCCCTCAATCGACAGCCATTTGTCTCGATTGAACCAGGCAGACATTTGTGGCTGGCCGTTCCACCAACTCATCCTGCGTCTTCCACTAAAATCCAATTAACCGGGAATTCGCCCAAGACGTTGCTCAAATTCGAGAGATGATTTTCTTGCAGAAAATTCAATTAATTGGACGGAATGAAAGTTTGCGGTTGCCGAATTGGGGTTGAATGAATGAAAAGCATTCACGGGCTTGAATGGAGCTTCAAATGCTGAGACGGTTTTCGTTTTGAAAAACCAACATTGTTTTCGTGCTCAACACTTGTGTTGCGATCCAGTCAGTCATCAATCGGTTGAGATGCCATCAATTATCGAATTCAAACAAGAAAATCAATTAATTTTCCGAAAAATTCACATTTCAATTTGGACCAGCAGCATTGTGTTTCGTTGTGCTGCACGACGTGCCCAATCATAGTTTCAATTTGTTGACGAGAAAACATTACGCAAATTTGTTAGCTGTCGATTCGGTTGGAGATTTATGGCTGGGCGGGTGGATTGGCTGGGAAGCGTTTGGACGAAGACCGCATCAGTTTGATAGTGACGTGTTGGCGATTTAGTGCCGCGAAGCACACTAGCGACTGTCTGGCAAGTGGAGATCTTCCGTTGAGGAGTCGTCTCATGAAAATTCGAATCGAAATTGATATTCAAGTCGATGGCTTTGGCTTGCTGCAGAGCAAGCAGTACATTATTCCATTCACTGGTTAATCGCCTGTTTGCTTGCACTCGTTTCCGGAGCTCCCCGAGCAGCATCCTCGAACGACAATGTTCGATGTTATGTGCATAATTTATGACACATTGCGGCATGACGCAGGAAACGGAAAAAAATCAATTTCAATTTTGGCATTGGCACCCCTCCTGCCCCGCACCACCTCATCGATCCACGTAACAAATCGATAATATTATTCAAATTGATTGTTTAAGGTGATATCCTTCAATATGAATGTGATCCAAAATGGATTTATTGCGAAGCCAAGCATACGCACTGGCAAATAATAGAAAATAATCTGCGATTGTCGTCGACGACGCAGCCAGCCAGCTCCTTCATTTCTTTTGTATCGCGCGAAATGAATATGCGATTGTGTGGATCTGGTATCGTTTGCAGAGCTTTCCACACGAGAAATGGATGCGAGACAGCTATTCGGCGAATTCGTCTGTGTGATTTCGTCTCAATTTGCTCGGTCGACGGGACCGTTCAGTTTCACCGCAAAAACACATCCACACATTGGTCCCGTCAGCGTTTCATAGCGGCAGTAAATTGCGGTTTCAGTTTTAATTTGTTTTTGATGGCAACGACTGAAAAAGGTTAATGGCGTGCGGCTCGCCCAGCATTTGAAGAACAACACGGTTGATGAAAAGCCTTTTTGTTGTGATTGTTCTCGGCTGAGAGCCCGCCAGAGCAACTATGAATTCAATTAACATTAATTTCATTACGTGCTGGTATGCCGTTTCTCGTGACGGTAACCAAGCGAACGGTCTGACAATTGAATGCATTTGAGAGTAAACAGAGCCCGCTGCCCAGAAAGAAGCATGCATTGCAACTTGCCACCCGCTGTGGAGGTGCCTTGCAATGGGAATGGTTTCGTTTTGTTTGCGCAGGCAACTTCTCGCATTGTCGTCAACTTCGTTAGTGCAATTATTCCATCGCATTATGGCGAGCCTTGTGGTTTCGGAATGAACTTATGATTTCACGGTTGAATCATTCTGATTTTGCCAATCATTCCATCAACTGTTCTCGACTCACCTGATTAATGATCGAAACGACCGACTGGCTTTCGCCGCGAAAGTTAATGACTCCTTTCGGCGTGGGCAATTCATTTGGGGCATGTCTCAGGAAACGCGATTCCGGTGGATTTCACAGGTTTGCCCCCGCAATGACGCAACACACCAAAAACCACCTTCTTCACAGCTGACAAAGCGCAGGACGAACAATCATTCCAATTAACCTCAAACACACACATGGTTCGAATCGCATTCGAATTTAACAGCAAACAAAGTTGATGAGCGAATCGTTGATCCATTCGGAATTTCGATTGAGTGACTTTCGCCCAGTTCGGCTGAATTGTCAAAGTCCACAACGATTTTGCTCGAATTTTGCCCCGAAATTTCGATAGTTCAACAACTCGTCACCGTCGCTTTCGCAACTGTGCATTTGGATTCGGACTACCGAACCGGAATCGCAACACATTTGCATTGAAATGCGCCTGCCACTGGCACGACTGTCAATGGATTTGTTTTGCCGGACATGCTTTCAATGGAAACTTCGGCGTGCATCGTCTGTTTTCAATTGTTTGCAGTCAATCAGTTGTGTGCTTTTGCTTGTTTGTTTTGTTTGGTTTGGTTTGTTGTTTATCGTCGAACTTTATCAGTTTGAATATTGATTTCAATATTTTTGGTCCGATCGATTCGATTCAGACTGCAGGGCTCGAATGATGATGACAGAACCGTGTAATTGTCCAACGGATGAATGAACGAAGACTGCAAAAACGATCTGGCAATTCGTCAGATCGACAGACCAAAACAAACAGGAAATCAGCACGTAAAACGTAAATAGTCAACGACGAGGGCCTATGGATGTCGTAGGGCACTCATCGGTCTGTCAAACAGATGACTGGCACATCTGACAGTGACTTGAGGTATCTTGAAAAGGCGAGAGCGTTTGAATCGTCGAGGCGAGGTGATTAAAACATCGCAAATTAAAAATGCAACCCCCGAAGCGTTGAACGTCTTCATTGCGACCATTTCATTTTACGACATCGTTAAAGCCCGTAATTGAACAATTTCAATTGTAATTGATATCAATTATTCCATCTCAAAGAAGTCTCGCTCCGAGGCAACTTCAAAGTGAGCACTGCAATCCATGAATTCACTCTGAAGCCAAATGACTGTCAGCTCAGTGGAATCAACTCGAAACAGATGGTTCCGCAAAAGAAAAGAAGTAAAATCCACCGCACGCGTCTTCCATCAACTGCTGTGGGTTTTCCCGAATGGAAAAAAGCATATCATAAATTGTTAACCAAACCCCGAAATCAATTCCGAAGCCGATCGTCGTCTTATTCGATTGATGTCGTCATTTGCAAAACATCCGTTATTCATGCGATGCCATCAATCATTC
>JANSTV010127372.1:0-17828 GCA_027564135.1 Lestremia cinerea
CGGCGAATAGTCATTAAAATTGTTGACGCACTAAATATCCGTTTTGGGAAATTTCCGATTCTAATCTGTCGCCATTTGCTGGGCGTCCTTGGAGATTCCTCTGTTGATGAGGATGCTGTTGATAAGCGTTTCGAAGCGAAATTGACTCGACAGTCATTCTCGAATGAAATGGAATTTTCTTTTAATTTTGATTTGATGACCATCGCCGCAGCAAAGCATTGACAACCATCGATTGCATCGCATCGTCATCCGGTGGCGGTCGTCATCATCATCAACCGCATGGCGGAATGGCATTAAGACAAAAACAATTCCAATTTGTAGCAACAATGTGGCCAATCGGTATCGTTGGTTTATTCAGTGGGTAATGTTTATCTGGAAAGAGCAACCACGGCATTGTATGAGCGATCCGTTGTTGAAGGCAACAACCAATTCGGTTTCGCCGACGACTCTATTACGTTTTATTATGTGAATGATGGAGCCCGAAATGAACATTTTTATCTCAGTTTTGTTATTAAAATGTAATAAGCCATTGCTGTTGGTCCATTCGTTTGTTGGAGCTCCATCTCGTCCCGGCCCATTTATCATTCAGCTCAGCAAATTGTTTAAAATTGATGCTGTACGTGCAGAGGGGAGGATTCAATCAGGCAGGCCATCATTCACCGGAAAGGTCCTTCGAGATGGAGCTGGTTGCGCTGAAATACAAGCGAATCGTCTAAATAAATGATTAACGTCGCCGTTTCAAGGCAAAATGTTGAAAATCAAACATTCAACAAATTTGAATCGCAGCAAATACAAACGTAGACGTTAACGCTGAATGGGAAATTCGTCGTCTCCACAGGGCCGTATCGCATGGAGCTTAATTCAAAACAAATCATTCGAATGGTAATTTTGGAAATGATTGAAATGATTCATTTGGCAAAAATCTGACAGATCAGAACGGTCGGACGCATTTGGAGGCATCTCATTCTCTTTCGGCCAGGCCGAATGCCAAACATGTCACAAATAGCGAATTATCTTCAACTAATTTTCGGTTTAGAATTTTGACAGCATTTCAAAAGAAGCAATTTTGCAAATTCTATTCCATGCGAGAATGACGAGAGGGCGTTCATTTGCTGCAGATATCCCGGACGAATGGCATTCGAATAATTTTCAGGCGATGATTCTCGCTTTCGGCATAAATTCGTCAGCCAAATTATTATTTAAATTTTCATTTTGTTTGTGATTCAAATTATGGAATGTCGTTTGTTTGGCATTGTCGTGTGGATGGGGCTTGTTTGGATGTGGAATCGTATTTCCGGGGAATTTGTAATACGGACTCTGGAGCAGGGAGAATGATGACATCTGTCACAGATCATACTGCTACGGATTGAGTTCAGCTCTGGAAGCTTTTCTGAATCAAGTGATTTGCAATCTCCACGAAAATCGTATTCGATATCCGAATCTGAGCTACTTGTGTCTCCGAATCTGAACTACTTGAGTGTTCAAATCTGAGCTACTTGTGTCTCCGCATCTGAGCTACTTAGTAGTATCAATCTGAGCTATTTCAGTGACCGAATCTGAGCAAATTGGGTCTCCGAATCTGAACTACTTGAGTGTTCAAATCTGAGCTACTTGGGTGTCCGAAAACCTAAAACCCACATTATACCCGATTACACTACAAAGAGGTCCCTCTCATCAAACGATTCCTTAAAGAGCATTCTCATGAAAATGTCATAATTTACTTGAAGACAATTCGAAGAAAACCGTTTTCGAAATGCGACATCAACATTTCGCATAAATTTCAATCACTTTCAAACAATGACTGAAAACTAACAGCATTTAAATCGGGATGTGTCTGTGGGTGAGTATGCGAAAAGCAAACAACCCTACGCTCAACACGTCGTCATCGCAGTCATCGTCGGTGTCGTGTCAGAGGGAATTCATTTCATCGCATTCAGCATAAATAACAATAAATTGCGATCGCATGAAATGCTCGTGTTATTGCATCGCGAAATGCGATAGTTGAAGGTTGGCAAACATTAGCAAAAGCTTCAACAAAAGCATTCAGGGCAAAACGGTATTGCCAACGGCATGCGACAACATAGCGCAACTTAGCAAATGACACTTTCCAAACGACTTCATCAGTTTGTTTGCCAAATGACTCCAACGACTCGAATGAATCGAATGGCTGAGATGATTGTTTGCGAAATATGTATTTGTTGCATTTCATCCGTGGCTGCGAAGTAAATAAGTCCCGTTGATGCGACAAATTAACTATTAAGTTGAAGAAGATTAAAGTTGAAAGTAGATGGATTCGTTCCGGGATTTTTGTTGAAGGCCACTGGGGAGAGTCGAAAGGTGAGCAAATGTGATGAGAAACGACTGGATTGTTGTCCTGGATTCTCATGAGCAATCCCGGCATTTCCCTATCAACTTTGCTGGAAGAAGCCAAAAAAACCGCTTCTTTAATTTTCCACTCACGCAAAATCTTGTCAGTTCCATTACAATTAATGACATCCTCGTCATCGTATCACATTTAAAAATTAAAAATGCAACAAGCAAACAGCCGCCGTTCCGCTACTAACGCATGTGGCTTGACTGCGACTGTGAACGAATGCCAGTTGCTGAGCGACAGCCAGCAACTAATCAAATATTAATCGCACGAACGGAATGGAATAATTTGCTTTTTCCGGAAAATCATAAGATTCAAAATTGGAAAATTGGGGAAAAACAACATGATATTTGGAAACGAAGACGATAATTGCGGGAAACATCCTAACCGCCACCAATCAATTATTTCGTAATTTTAGTTGGATGAATTTTGCATGAGGCGAATGCCAGCCCGTTCGGCGTACGTTTTTGAGAGAAATCTTTCAGCATGAAATTTGATGCGACTAATTGCTTCGCTCATTCTGTGATGTTTGGTGTGTTGGTGTGTTAGTGTGCTGGTGTGCTGGTATTTGATTGAGTGTAGCAACGTTCAAATCTGATTAAATTCGAATATTCCAAATGAGATCCGAAATGAGTTCTGAAATGAGCAGTCGGAATCTAGTGGAGGTTCAATTTCACGTGGTTTGGTTTTGTGGCTACTTTGATGGTCTCGCATTTCGAATGGCTCGGAGGTTATGTGGAAAATTCCTGGAAAATTCTCAATTGGATGAACGGTAAAATGTGGTGAATTCATCTGACTGTGGGCTATCGTTACGAAGCCATAGTCAGTGGTCTTGGATATGTTTCCGGTCGGGTTTTTGCCCAATCGATGCGGCAATGCTTGCAAATTATTTCAACCGCATGCTTTTTCCCGCTAAATTCGCAGTTGCTATGCACTTGATGCAGTTCGATGATCGAGAATTTTCCAAAATGAAATATCAAGTTTTTGCTCGAATGATTCTCTCGTAATTGCGATGAATGCGACACCATTCGATGATACGATCAAACTGTGTGGAAAAGAAAACCGGAAAAACTGTTCTCAAAGTTGTAATAAAAGCAAATAATGTCGCTCATTTTGAAATCGTTTCAACTTTCAGTTTGTTGTTCCGCTTGTTTTTTTCTGTCGTCGAATGGATATTTGACACTTTTTGTCGTCACTTCGATTCCAACGTTCATCTTCAATGTCGTTCTACCCGCTAGTGGATGGATTCAACGCTTTTCTCTGGTTTTTTCACTTGAGTGGTGGAATGGTGTGATGAATTGAATTTATCGTCGAAATTATTTTCGCGTAAAAACATTCGCTCCACCTCCCCCAAAACCAAAATTGGATGAGTCATTGCAAGACATTACGTCCAATGGGTCGGAACGGTCCATTAATGGGTTAATCAAGCCACAGAAAATGTTTCATCTCCAGGCGAAGACACACAAATTTCATGAGAGAAAAAAAAACAAGTTTTTAAATTAAAAATTGTATTATTTGTGTTTATGACCTGTCAAATATTCACGGTGGATTTGCGGTGGAAAATTGGAATGGGGTCGCCGTTCAAACAGCTCGCATTTGTTTTGGGCGATTTTTCCATTAGCGAGATGGTTTTACGATTCAATTAGAAAACTGGACGTTTTCGGCTATGTGCTCGTTAGTACGTGAGAATGCGGACGTCAAGCATTTAATATTGGAGCTTTTAGGGACCAGAAAAGCTGCTGTTAATTACTGGGAATTTAAAGGGATTCACAAGCGGAAAAATTGCGGATAAATCTACGACTTCCTTAAAATTTTCAATTTAAAAATGATTTTATTTGCGCTCGAGAATTATTTGATGCAGAGAGGATTAGCGGATATGCTGGTTTCACGGTAATGGCAATTTTCAGTCACAGGCAAGCAGCTCACGTCAGGCTGTTGGGGATAATCCATTGGAATGATGGCTATTGATTTCGATGGAAATGGATATCACAGTCATTATCGATAATGAGTTCAACTTAACGGTTCTCCTCAATTTCGGTTGGAAACATCCAAAAATGTCCAAAAATAAACGAATGACGCATTCAACACAATTCAATAATTTATTTCGAAATAAAATCGCAGTTATAGTTCAGATGTCCTGGAAAGGACCTTCATTTATTCGAAAATCTCCGCTTCATCCGTGTGTCCATTCGATTTGTTGTTCAAATCTGTCATTTCACTATCCCGCAATGTCTGTCGAATGACATCAACGATTTCCAATGGGATGTCATCGGATTCATCGACCAAATCCTCAAGATCCCTATACTTGGATGAAGTTGAAGACCTTCGTTCCGGTTCGCCCAGGATTTCCTTAGCCAATCCACTGTACTCAGAGGACAAATCACTGTCGAGATTGATGTTTGCACTAAGTTCCGAGTTGGTTGACACGAAATCAGACCGATTTGATGGCGTCACTGCGGTTACTTCATCCGCTTCCACAGTTCGACCAGGCATTTCCGTTGACCTGCTGTCTTGATCAACAGTCGATGGACAGTAGCCATTCAGAAGGATCGCTGCTGGTGATAAACTCAAACCTTCGTCGTTTTCTGTACCGGAGAGGACTAGCAGCTTCTGTTCCAGTTGAGTTATTCGAACACCGAGGAGTCTGTGGAGGGAATCGATTGGGTAATTAGGTGATTTCCGGTCAGATGATTGAGATTTTCAACTCACTTATTGGCTTTCTTCTGATGACTCAACGCCAGATTCTTGTCATTCAAATTGTCCAATAAGGCCAAGCACAACGATTTAAGGTCTTTTATTGTTTCCGCTTTGGTTGGCAGTTCCGTTACAGTGCCATTCTCGAGGAGAGTTTTCACTGGAAATTTAAAGGAAAAATGTTACTCTTCTTCGGTAAAACCATGAGATTCAGGTGGGTGAATCGAACGCTTCGGAGAAAGCAACCGCAAATAATCGGTTCAAAGTCACTGAAGGGTAAATCCCGTCGCCGGCCAATGAACGATCGATTTTCAACCCGACTACCTCCAATTTAATGACACAACATATGACACTTCGACCATACACGAAACCTTTGATATAATTCATCACACAAATTGCAGTGATACATTGGCCTGAAACGTATATTGTGTTTATCAACGACAGAACCAAGCGAGACTGAAACCGAACCATACCATTCGAAACAGAGGCATTGAGTACTACAAATGGGCTCGTCAAATGGAATATGAAACACTTCAATAAATCATCATTTCTCATCGTTTCAAGACTGGAAGGAATTCATCGAAACACAAACGTATGCGCTTAGACGCATTATTGATGAATCGTCGTTTGGGATTTGGTTCGACTGTTCGAGGGTCCTTCGCCAGACGCCGTGAAATTTGATGAATTCCAATGAGCATCTAGACTAGACGTGATGCCCTCGATGCGACCGTCTACCATTTGGAATAACATTGAATTTCAAAAGTGATTCGATTATTTCATTTGATTGTTGCATCATGAATTTGTTGTGCGGAAACCGGCGAGATAAGCCAAACTCAAACAAAAGCGTCGGTTTATCTTATTTACCGAAACGCTCTACGGCAATCATGCATTTTGATTAAGTCATCCAGCTTTGGAATTAGACAATCGACTTCGTTTTGGTCGTCTGCATCGAACCATATGGGATGATGTTATCGCAGACATGACTAGGACGTTTGGTCAATGACTATTTTGGTCGTATCTCGGGTGAATGTAAATAATTCACTTGACTTTCGCTCGATGACGATAAGCTGAAGTTATTGTTGGATTGAGGGTTTCTCCGAGGTGACCGATTCCCGGTCCACTTCGAAAAATTCAAGAGCTTCCTAGAAAATTTCGCCTAATTCCTTCCTGCTGCTCAATCGACCCTTCACCGTGGGCTGATAACGCCCGAAAAATCCAAAATAAGGTGAATGGCATCCAACTCGCTCAAAATCGACACTTGAAGCGTTCCCACTTATCGCGTCGAAAACAAAATCCAACATGAAAACCGACCAATCAAGTTGAGTGCCTTCATCAGATTTATCGCTCGATCACCACCACTCGAATCATATAAATATCAACCGACTGCCGTCACCCAACAACAAGCAGTTGAACTTGAGTTGGCGCAGCCGCAACAGTGGAGTGTTTGATCGTGAATTTGCATTCGACAAGTGATTTTGTAAAAATTGAAAGTGAAAATGCGTTTGGGTCAAATTATTCCGAATTTCAAGGCTGAGACCACCAAAGGTCCAATTCAATTCTATGATTGGCTCGGTGATTCGTGGTGCGTCATTTTCTCGCATCCAAGTGATTTTACGCCAGTCTGTACCACGGAATTGGGTCGCATTGCCGTTCATCAACCGTATTTTGTGAAACGCAATGTTAAATTGCTGGCTCATTCCGTTGATGATTTGAGATCTCACGTCGACTGGGTCAATGTGAGTTGTGGGTAGTGAGTGTTTGGGGAATTTGAAACTAAGTTCCACCTTTGCAGGACATCAAATCCTACTGTTTGGATATTCCCGGGGATTTCCCATACCCAATCATCGCTGATTCCGATCGCGAATTGGCTGTCGCTTTGGACATGATTGACGAGGACCAGAAGAATGACCCAGAAATCGCGAAAACCGTACGCGCTTTGTATGTTATCAGTCCAGACCACAAATTGCGTTTGTCAATGATCTATCCAATGTCCACCGGACGTAATGTCGAGTGAGTTTCGCTTTTTCGATCTTCTCTTCCGGTTTCGATTAATCCAATTTATTTTTCAGTGAAATTCTTCGGGTGATTGACTCGCTGCAATTGACCGATCGTTTGCCACAAGTTGCTACACCAGCCAATTGGGTGCCCGGCGAGAAAGTCATGATTCTACCAACTGTCACCGATCAAGAGGCTGATCAATTGTTCCCCAAGGGCGTTGAACGTGTTGGTATGCCATCCGGCATCAATTACGTACGAACCACCACCGATTATGAGTGATTTGTGACAGGCTTATTGTATAATGGGTTTTTGTTGTTTTGTTTATTTTTTTTTTTATTTTATTTCCGTTTATTTTGGAATAAAAATGAATTTTTGATGTTTATTTTTTTTTGGATAATCAAATATTTGTCGTTTCATTTCAATTATGCGGACGTTCCAAAAAATAGCCTGAATATTTAATCATTGGAATGAATGATTTAAATCGAAAATGAGCTGGTCAATTGAAACCGGTTTGGCTGGATGCAAATCAACCTTCCTTTTATGCGACATTGTCTCTTGCTCGTATAATATGTAGTCGATGCAATTCAATCGATCACAGTCGTGTCGTTCATATTCTAAGATTTATTGCTTCATCGATGACCTTGTTGTTATGTGAGCACGACGGAGTGACCCTCCCCGCTATCGAAGATTCCGAGGGGGAGGTGATGGCTCACGAATGACATTGCCAAAAAATGAATTGAAAAACAAAATCGAAAAAGCAAACAAAAGAAAAACGCCATCACTCATCGGACGTACCTTGCCTGTGTGACATAATCATATCGGATTGATTTGTCCCAAATTTAATGATTCCTTTTTTGCGTTTCGTTTCTAGCATCGTCTGCGTGCAGGTTAGTAGTGATTAGAATGATTGATTAGTGGAAAGAGAGTCGATGGCTCACCTTGTACTTGGCAGACGATTGCTGGGAGAGTTCCAGCTCACTTTCAACATTCGTCAGACGCTCTTGCAGCAACTTGTTCTCCAGCACGAGTGAATCGATATCGATAACCTGTCGAATACGAATCAAGAGCGTTAACTACCGAATTCTGTCACATTTCCACGAGTCAATTCTCGAATTGCACCTCTCCGCGAAACAATTCGTTCATTAAATCCATCAATGTCAACCCAATGTGTTTCGCAAATATGAATAAATTGGACGCCATCGCAAAAAAAAAACGAAACAGAATCGATTCGATGCAGATGAGTGTGATTCAAGTGGGATGCGTCTAGACAGAATGGGTTGTTCATTTTCTCGAAGAAAAAAAATTTGAATGCGCGGAAAAATGGAGAATATCTTGCCTTGGCCTGCGTTCCGCTGCCTCTCAGCACGACATTCAATTCGTGATTTAATCGATGCACTTTGCATTTGTACGCATCACGTTCGGCGACGAGCTCCTCTTTCTCATCCAGAAATATTCGAAAATCGTATTTCAATTGGGTGTTCTGGAAGAAGACCAAGCGAAATGGGTCAATGCATTTGATTGGCAAAGCTTTGAAGAGAGCTCACCTTTTTCTTCAACGACTCCAACTGGGCAATCAGTTCGGATTTCTTGTTCTTGCAGAAAGTACAATCACCACTCGCAATGGACGATCCAGTACTTGATTCTCGTTTTCTGCCTTTCTCCGCTTTGGTTCGCAACACTTTGATGTCACCTTGAAGCTCCTCCACGCGTTGCTTGTAAGCCTCCACTTGAGTGGTCAATGCCATGTTTTTCTCTCGCGTTTCATTCACCAGCGTTGCGATGCCATTCGAACTCTCTCCCGGAACAAAGTAGTCCGAGTAGTTGGTTTCATTGAGGCTCTTCTTCATGGCCGAGTAGCGCAATTGCAGCGTTTCAGCCATCAATTTGAACTGGTCGCGTTCGGTGCGATAGTGTTCCATCTGTTTTTTGACGATTTTCAAAGCTTCCGCTTTGCTCTGCAACTTCCGGTACACTGCCATTGCCTGTAATTTGAATTCGGATGGATTAGTTTAGGAGTTTAGGAGAGCTTGCGAGAGCTATTCAAACCTCGATATCGGAATTTTCCATATGCCGTCCATCATTCAGCATTTGGCCTCGATTTTCTGGTTGCTTTGGCATTTGATGGCTTTTCATGCGGGTGGCTTGCCTGTTGGTGCACGAACTGAGGCACGGTTCGGAGGGCGATTATTCATGAGCTCAATTGAAAGCTTGAATTTATTTGGTTTATTGCTTTTTTATCCAAACAATTTCTGCTTTGAGTTCAAGTGTCAAAGTGACAGTTTGTTGTGTGACAGTTGGGAGATAGAGAGTGAGTTGATTATTGAGAGAGGAACGCGATGGATGCGTTCAATGCCCGGTGGGATGGATGCGTCTTTTCTGAGGGAGCAATCACTTGAATCGTTGTCAGTTACGCTGTCTGTTGCACAATTTATTCCGCCTGACCGGAGGAATACGCAGCTTCAATCTTTTCGTTCCTTTCATCCTCCAAATATTTTCAGTTGAATAATAACCCAAATGATGCCAGATCGGTATTCATCCTTTCATAACATTTTTTTTCCCTTTTCAAAGTAATTATCAGCAAATGAGATTCAAGTGTTTTATTCCAATTTGTGTTTGTATTCATATTGAGAAACCTTTGAGCGAAGAGGCAGGGAAAAGGCTTCTTTATCATTCATTCTGAGGGCGAAAGATTGAAAAAAAGAATGAAATCTCCAAAAGTTGTTGATGATGCGTTATTGTGCTTGCAGGGATCCTCCAATAAGCCAACAACCAATAAATAAATAGATAAAGCATATTGGCACTTTCCCAGACATCGTCGAAACTTGGAGTGAAGCTTGTTAGCTTTCTTGAAGCCATGAATGGACCCAAGACTCATGGCTTTAATGCAAGCAGAACTCATTAAACCGATCAAATTCTCCGAAGGATCATGGTGATTTCCCACAAGGAAAGACCAAAGCAGACCACCGAAAAATAGAACGAGCGAAGTTGTGTGGTTCAAACTATGGAAAACGAGATATACTGTTTCGAGGAACAAAATCGAAAAATAAAAAAAAATAAATTTGATTTAACGACGCAAACATAAATGGGGAGTAAGATGGGATCGCCCACTATATTATTAGTAGTTTAATTTTTTTTTTAATTTCAAATGAAATGAAAAATAAAAACCTGGTAAAAGAAAGGAGATCGTTGAGTGCATAGTCAACGACAATCGAAAAATTTCTTTGAAAGATATTGGGTTTTTCCATCTACAAAACACCTCATTAGTTATTTCAACACGTTTCGAGTTATTTCGAAAGGTGAACAAGATCTTCAATCTCAAATATTGAAATACTATTCAATTTCACGCAAGGACTCTTTTCTTTTTCGGTTATCCAATCGACATTTATCGTCAAAGAGTCATTCACTTGACAATTTCCATTCCTTTCGGAATCCTCTCATCCGCTTAATGCCTGGAATTGGCAAAACTCTTGGATTTTAATTCAAATTAGATAAACAAGACCAATCCCTTGGACCGTTGATTTCAAATATACTGTTGAACACATTCCTACACGTGCCCGTCGCAATAAAAAGCCGCCAAATAAAGAAATATTTCCTAATTTTTTTAATTGTGCAATTTTTCCATAAATTTCTCTCATTCAATTTAACTACCTAACAATTTCAAGCAATTCATTCATTTCTCTCTTCTTTTTCTTGTAAAAATAGACGCTTTCGACAGATACGAAAAGATAAAATTTGCTCTGAACAAAAAAAAAAGAAAAGAAAATAAAAACATCAACAAAAAAAAAATAATAAACAGAAAAGAAAAGAAGTTATAAACAATTCAATGGTGATATGGCACATCACAAAACGAATGCGGGCCATTGACATAACTGAATGGTGCTGTGCAGCATTCGCTTCCCAAAACGATGAGGAACGCAAGCCCGAGAGAGCGACTTTAGTGTTTGTGTTTGTCGTTGATGCCAAGCTCCTTCAATTCCAATTCATCGTCGACCGAATCCTCATCATCCGATCCATGAGGTGTGGTGTGACGAGACGATGATGGACTTGGTGCAGCGCTCAATGGCCTAGAAAAGCTCATGTTTGACTTCCAGTCGCTGCCGTAAGTGTCGACGTAGTCGGGATAGACAGCTTGCAGGGCCTTGATGCGGGCCTCACGGTAGTACTACGGAAGGATAGTTAGTATGAGAAACCACCTGGATCCAGTCTAGTCCGTTCGTCAACTTACAATTCCTAAGTTTCTCCAATCAAGCATATCGCTGAGACGCTCCGTTCGGTTACGCTGGATGATACGTTGCCGTCTGGTCATCTTGGCAAAGTCGAACATGTACGAAGCCAACTGATTGATACTGTCATCCAGACCGATGTATCGACGATCGACGATGTAGATGCCATACGACTTTGGATCGCTGATATGCTCTTGCATGAAGCAACCAAAGCCCGACAAATTGGTGGTGATGCTGGGAATTCCCATGACGGTACATTCGGCCGGAGTGTAACCCCATGGTTCGTAGTACGACGGGAAGACACCCAAATGGCACCCACGGACGAATTCTTCATAGTCCAAACCGAACAGTGGATTCGTCGACGACAAGAACTCTGGATGGAAGACTACCTTGACGCGATCATGAACGGTGTTGAACAACTGACATCTTCGGATGGAAGTCAAAACGGGATCTTGCCAGTCATCGACCTTTGTGAGGAAAATGCGGTGTTATTTCTCAGCTTCAGAGGAATACGACCACGGAAATACTTACCACATTGTGAGTTGTGATTGGCGGATGACCATCACGATGTAACGCAAACAAACAACGTTTGATCTTGACCATGTCCTCCTTCGTCAGCAAGTCGGCTGATTTCGGCAAATTACCGCTAAAAACAATAGAAAATCCGAATGAATCTCTCAACGCCTCCCACCCCTTCTTGAATCACCCACGTCAAACAGGATTCGTACATCCTCCGACCAACATCCTTCTGGATATTATCGATGGTGTCCTTCAATTGTTTGGTAACGGCATGACCGCGCAAACTCTCCACATTGAAATTGTTGGTTTTCGTTGGGAAAATCATGAAAGCCACCACCGTTACATCGGGCAATTGACTCTTCAAGTAGTGATTGAGACGAGCCAGCGATTCGATAAACACATCAGCACCTTTGTTTCCAAACTCGTATCGTCCAGCAATGAACATATACAGCGTTTTGTCCAAATCAAAATCAAAATGACCGTAGAAATGTCCTCGAGTGAATTCATTGATCTTTTCCTTGGCGATGGCGTGGAGATTCTGGAATTCGTGAATGGCCGAGAATTTCTTGACGTTCAACCCATTTGGTGTGATGACATCGGGTTTTCGTTTCAGCAAATGCTCCGCCTCGTAACCGGTAATATCCGAAACGGTGGTGAAGGTATGAGCCAAATGGGTGGCTGCTCGTTCAATGCAGTACCGATGATAGATTTGACGTTTACCAGCCTCTTCGTCGACCGAGAATTTATCCAAATTGTTGTAGAAATCAGTTGCGCCGGCGCACAGATAACGTCCCAACAGTGTGGCATGAGTGGTAAACACGGTAGCGATATCAACACCATGCGTTCGGCAAGCAATCAAACCGACACCGGCTTGCCATTCGTGGAATTGAGCGACAACGTGTGGAGTGCCATAGCCATTATCGGTCGAGTACCGTTTCACACAGTTGTTGAACTCGGCCAAAAATTCGGAAACCATAAAGCCCAAAATGACGGCATCATTCGATTCAACGTCCAAATGGGGGATGCCTGTAAATGGATTCGTGAATTAGACTTGGAATTGGATGAAACGAATGGAACACTTACCAACATTCGACGAAGACCACAGGTCCTGCTTGAAAGAGTCCAGCTTCCAGGCACCAGATCCGATGTCGAAAAGAATGATTTGGGGGTTGCCATCGACCAGCCAGCGACCGGTGACAATCTGAGAAAATTCCCAATCATCAACACTCAGTTCACCTTTGGGGTTATCCCGGACAAACCTTGTAGCCCTTTTGCCGCATATGAGCCACAGCCCAGTTCAGTGGATTGTCCGTGGGGAAATCGCATTCTTCAACTTCCGCTCGAGCACAACGCTCCACATACGGTCCCATCAGACAGTAGAACTCTCCCAATTCCTCGGTGGAGACAAACGCTTTGGACCGAATGACAGTGTAAATGCCTCCCACTTTGTTGGCGGCTTCCCACGCGACCTCAAAAGTCCAACGGTTTTCCCGGTTGGCGGCATGACCGCGATCTAAGAAATCCGACAAATCGGATCTTGATTCAGCTCGTGAGAATTTGCGACTCATCTGAATGGGAAAAAAAATTTAATTTGAATTGACTTTGGAATGCGTTTGACGTAATCGTCCAAGTGTCAATGGGGCTTGGCTTAAGGCCATCGTCAGCGGTGATATGCACAGATAATGCGTTGTGCGAAATTTGACTTTGCCATCGAAAAATCAACCGATTTCAGATTGTCTGACGTGCAAACGGTTTGAAGAACCGTTATCAATCGATAACAAAACCACTCAGATGGTTCAACTTATCGCTTGTTTTTTTTCGAGTTTTGGATTTTTATTGCGGAAAGAGCCATTGGCCCCCGCGCGACATGTGATCGTTTTACGACGGCCGCCACTGATGCCCATTGGGCCATTGTCGTTATCTGAATCGCTAATCACAAGATTGACATTCTTCTAAACGAAAACAGTTGAAGTTTCTCTGGTTGTTTTTTATTTCTTTTCTTGTTCTTCTGTCGATTTGATTTCGAAATTTTATTTCGAAAAATAATAAATTTGCGATAAGTCAATACGCAATTGGAGCAATGTCAAAGTCGGAGATGCTGCTGGTGAGCGATTATGTAAGGCGTAAAGTAGTTGGCGCCATCATCGCGTGAGCTAGGATTGACTGGCTGTTGGGCGATTCCGAATCCAAGCAGCTCAATGATGAAGCTCAATCAAACCCACCCGAAACAGCATCAAATGACGCGACCAACTTGAACTTGACGTCAGTTGAATCGAATAGTCCAATCCAAAATTAGCATTCTCATCGAATCACTTTCAACTGGGCCACGAATGCGGAATGAAAACATTCTAACGGATGAAGTGTTCTTTTTATAAATCGTCGAGGTCATTTACAAAAGTTGACACTCAACGAGCGACAAACCAAGCACAATGACAACGATCTGTGAGGCCATTGAATGGCTGCTGCCAAGTCTCGAATTCAATTGGTTGACATGACAATTATCGTAAACATTTTTAACGAAACGGTGTCTTTGTCACGGTTGCATCACACGATGCGTCGCATCGAGCATCTTCCATTCATGAATGAGTGGATCGAATGGATGAGCTAGGGGATTGCCTGCCACTGGAATGTGCCAGCCAAAGCAAATATGAAGCCAATTGACACACTGGCGCCTGCCGCGCAATTATCATCAATCGATCAGCCGTTAACCAGTGATTAATTAGCAATCATCGTCGTCGTCTTCATCATCTCGCTAGACTGGATCTCATTGTTATGTAATTGACGATTCAAAAACAAACGACGACACAACAAACAACGTGGTCAGCCGACGTGTTGATAACACACGTTCGTTTGCACGCACGCACACTGCTCTCGCGTAAAATTGAAAAACAAAAACAGAAACTTCTGCCGCAGATATGTGTGCGATACGATTCGAATTCCGAACGCAAATGACAAAACGAGTTTTGATAATATTTTTTTTTTCGCTTTCCTATTTTTTGTCTCCCTCATTTCGCGTTTTTGGGAGAAATTTTGGAAAAAAAAACTAAAAATTGCAGTGATTCGTTGATGGCGATAAAAATGCTGGGCGAAAAACTGTGTGAACACACACGGACGGGCTGCTGGGCAATGGTGATGTGTGCGAAGCGACGTGAAGATCTGAATCGGAATGTCAAATAAAGGTCAATGTCTAACCTTAAATCGGTGATGAGACGATGTACGGTGAAAATGGTCAAATTTTCAGTGGAAATTCCTTTGGTGGAATCCTTGAAGAGCAGGATTCTCGCTGGATGTTCCAATAAGAATGGTGAGAGCGGCGATTAGCGGCTCTTTCACTGGCTGCGGTGCGTACGGTTGAAGCCTTCGAAACGATTCACAAACATGCAAACGACACGATTGACAAACTTGACTGTTGATTTGAACGATTTTCCGGCAAGAAAATTGCGATCAGAAAAAATTGATTATTTTGAAAATTGATTTGATCGAAACGACACAAATATTGAGAGTTGAATCAAACACACATCACCGGATCGTTCGTTGTAAAAACGACGAATTGACGGTGATTGGAACGATGTGGGTTTTCACTCGGTTGTGTGAAGGAACGGTTTGGTGTTGCGTCTGTTTCGAGCAAATTTAACTGTTCAACTGAGACGATATGTTTCGTGCGAGTGCCATGCGACAGACGATGTTGTTTTTGTTTTAGCGCGTTTATTTGATTTTGTTTTTTTCGTTTTTCTTATTCTGCTTGGCTCATCGGTTTTCGGTAGGACCGGAATGATAACGAAGCGAGAGGGAAATCGAATGGCACCCGCAACAAACACAAATACACACACTGTAGATTGGTGTGAACGATGCTTGTGATTTGGCATGCGCACAACGGCCAGCGATGGGTTTGTGTGGGAATGACGTTGAGTGAGTGAACGAGTGATTGGTTGGAACGGGGAATGATATCGGTGATAACGTAGAGAAATGTGTTGATGATTTTGATGGGCTCTAATCGTGACCGGTGGCCATGTGGAACGGTTGTGTGACCGGTGAATGGTTGAATTGCGATAGGCCATCAGTTGACGCTCATTCTGTCGCCGGGTGTTTAACGCTTTCGTTTCATTTCGATGACAATTTGCAATTCAATGACTCGCATTCGATTTGTTTATTTCAGTCGTTCGATTTGAATTCAACGACCTTGCTCAAGACGACATTTAGTCAGCAAATACAAAAGGTAGATTGTTTGATTGGCAAACATTGCGGTTGAAGGAAAATCGGTAAGCGACTTTGAACGATATGTGATGGTTCTGGGCTTGTTGCGGAGAGACAGAATACAACTTTCTTTAGGTGATGGCGTCACTTGGAGGGAGACACCCACGGGGACACTCAATCAAGTTGATTGCATGTGTTTGTATCCTGGATTCTGATGCTTCGACTCAGAAGTTCACAGATGGCTCTTTCTCGGCTTTCATCAAAAGTTCAAGGCTGATAAGATTCGTTCAAAATGATGCATAGATTGCCTGCCTGCCAGCGATGACCACACAGCCTGCAAGACCATCAGCGGCATGCAGGTAACGAAATAAATGGCCAGTCGAGCGAGGATGAATAGAAATTTCAATTTTCACATTTGAATTCAAATCTCAGATGGAATGCAAACAGCCTGAACAATGACGGACAATACACGGATTAGGATTTCGTTGTTCTCATTGAATTCCTGTTCGATCATTCCGCTGTCCTGGGGTGAATCCGAACCGAGGAAATGGAGTGATAATGAATGAATTTGACCAGTGACTTTTATGGCGATCTTCTCTTTCAGGGGACTAACGATCGAATCACCCCTTCAAATGATCGTGGTCGATCGATGAACCGATCGAGGAATTGATCGAGGAATCGTTCAAGGAACTCCGAACGACTCACCTTTGATGGCCTTCGCTATTTGAAAATTCCGCTTGGCATTCAATAAACTGCCCACCTGCATCTTATAAGACGCCGACAGATTCCGAACCGGATGAGTGTCATCCCGTCAACCGGACAATGGACCGCAATTTTCGCACTTCGATCCTCGCATCAACGACACCTGAAACTAATTTGTTTTGCATAAAAGAATTCAATCAACGCAAATCCGCTTCGGTCACACCACGCTGACCATTCACACGTGTGGCTCCAATACGAATGCCATTCAATCGGCCAAATTTGTAATTGAACTCGGCACTTTGGTCGTCGCATTGTCGTAAAGGAATGCAATAAGAAATGAGAAATCCTAATCCGTGTATTGTCCGCCATTGTTCAGGCTGTTTGCATTCCATCTGAGATTTGCATTCAAATGTGAAAATTGAAATTTTCTTTCATCCTCGTTCGAATGGCCATTTCTTTCGTTACCTGCATGCCGATGCTGGTCTTGCAGGCTGTGTGGCCGTCGCTGGCAGGCAGGCAATTCTTCAAATTTGCGTTTTTAGGCGAAACGGACTTGAACAATTGCCCATAAGATGGCATCGATTGGATGTTTCAAACTTGAAGAACTTTTGCAAGAAAGTTCGGACGAGTCGAGCAAGGTTTGTGCTGTTTAGAATCGGTTGTTATTCGAATGGATCTCATTGGTTTTTGCCAAGAAAATTTCCCATCGTCTTCATCGCGGATGAGTCATCGATGAGAAAAATCACTTGGATGGATTCCCATCACTCCGAAACCATTCAATTATCGAATCGAAAGAAAGAGCTAAAAAGAGGAGAAATGAAGAAAATGGCAATTTCAATCCTTTGATTTTGATTGACAAAGGTCCGATTCGCCCAAAATTGAATACAATTTCGATTTCAGTTGAGTTTTGTTTGGGCCATCGCATTCGACAATGAATGGTCATGGTTTCATTGTCACCAACGGGCGATTGTTCAAATTGACCCAATTGAGATCCGGCCAAACGAAATCAAAATACCGACTCATCACCGACATCCAACCAACCCATTAGGTCGTATTTGTATGGGCTGACCACAACAACACGGATTCGCTGAGATTAACTTCTTCAAATGACACACCAAACATGCCAA